>JASAMX010005333.1:0-17046 GCA_030248175.1 Microlaimidae sp. YZB2_3
TTTTGTCGAGTTTTAATTTCAATCATTAGCAATACGTAACTGAACGAAGTAGGATGGACATATAAGATACCATATTTTACACACGTTAAAAATACACAGCTCCGTGTGGTTTGTTTCCATTCCTGCTGATTGTAAGACTCGCAAATGACTGTTAAATGTGTTTTTTTAAATTTTTATTTATTTGACTGTTTTACATTTGTGAAAAATATTAAATTAAAAAGAAACTAAATTTAAAAAAAGTTTTTACTAAAAAACCCAAAGAAATACAACTATTAAATTTCGAAAAATTACACTTTAAAACCATTTCTGAATACCAACTTACATAAGTAAATTTCTGTGTTAGTATGAACAAAATGAAAATAGGTATAATTAAGCTATAAAATTTTTTTTTTTTTATTTTTACAAAAGTCTGTATACAGTTTGTTGTTCCTTAGTTCACTGTAAACTTTCAAAACTGAACATAAGCAGGCATATTAATTATACATATTACCGTCTTGGGTTAATATATTCCAAAACAGCAAGCTTATTTAAACTCCACGGAGCAGTTTCCACTAGAATGCCATATATTTTTAAATAAAGCTATCATAAAACGCGTTAACAAAAGCTAGTGAACAGCCTGTGATGTTAAGTTAAAAGATTTTGAAGCTAAAAAATAGCAGCATTAATAAACTACAACCATTATTTTTTGTTATGTTGTGTTATTTTTATTTTCTTAACATTTTGGTTACTGTTACTGTGGTATCCAACGGTTTGATCATAAAATTTTTATTAGGAGTGGACTGTTATTTTTCAAAAATCGTCCATTTTTTTCTTTCAGAGTACATGTCTGTTCTTATTGAAAGTACAAAAAATACATACAATAGAATAAAGTACAAAAATATACATACAAAATAAATTTAAATATTTTGATAAAATATTTTTTTAACTGTATCACACTGCTTTAGAATAATTCATTAGTTACGTATTATTCAATTGAAAAAGAAAGAAATCTTTAAAAGAACTCTTAAATTATAGATAATGCTCTATATAGGAAATCAACACCTAAATCATACTAAAGGCTAGTTCATACTAATGTATGACAAAACGTCCTTGGACAAAGACCAAAGAACAAAAGCTCCTTTGGACTGTGGCCAAAGGACAAATACAGCGTAAAAACGTCATTTGAACTTTGTCCAAAGGACAAACTTTATAGGACAATATCCAAAGAACAAGGTGTTCATACCTTCTCTGACCTTCGGACTTTTCCCTTTGGATTTTAAGAAGCGTTCATAATTCGTTCAAAGGAAAAAGTCCAAAGGACGTTTTGGCTTGTCCGAAGGACGTTTTGTGTTTAATCCGTCCTTTGCAGTTTGTTCCAAGAACGTTTTGTCAAAAGTATGAACCAGCCTTAGACACACTTATCCAAAACTTTAATGAAAACTGCAGAGGTCGTCAAGAAAGTTGATGTCCCTAGTGCTTCACAAGCACGTCCGGATACAGAACCTATTTCATCAATAATTCAAGACACTGGTATACATCATTTATTCATACATTTTTTCTTTTTTCTAAAATCGTTTTCAACCAAAGTTTAAATGGTCTAAAACAGTCTTATTATATTTAAATTTATATTTTCGTTTATTATTTGAAAAAACAATAATCATAAAGGCAAAAACTCCGATAATAATAAAAGAAAAACAAAAAAATTTCACTAACCTTATAAAGTAGCGAAAAATTATTTTACTTATTCAAAATAATTTATAATTTAAATCTTAATGAGTACGGGTGGATGGCTCAAAAGTAACTTGAAACCAAACTATTTCACACATATTTTTATAATTTTAATTTTTTATTTTTTTGTTTACATAGCTTGTGCCATGCGCTCAATTTCAAGTAAAGTTTACGTTTATTCTAAAAAAACAACAAACTTTAGTTACAGTACTGCAAGCCAATCACGGTCAAAACAAACAAAAAATTTGAAGAAAATATAGTGTAATAGAGGTAATTCAAAGGCTTATCAAAGATAAGCATTTAAAAGGATCACCACCAAGACTACTTTTATATATTTTCAATGAGGTTGAGTTGCTTTATTTTAAACTGGAGTATTAAAATTGGCTCCAAGAATGTTCAGATTCAAGCCCCCATAAATCCAACCACCATTCTAAATTTTTTATAAAAATGATGTGGACTGAAAAAGATTTCAGTTGAGCATATCTCACTAAAATTGCGGTAGATTTATACAAAAGCTTTATTATATAAAATTTTAACAGAGTATAAAACTTAGTGAAAGCTTTATGTATACAGTAATATAATTATCAACTGAATCAACGTTTTTATTAGTAAAATATCCCGCCATTTGAGTCCACATCATTTTTGTACAAACCTTAGTTTTATTTTATTTTAGTCATATACTTATATATTTATCCTGTGAACCCTACAAAATTATCTTTTAATCAATAAAGCAAAAAATCCTTGGTCTCGTTTTATTTTTAAAAAATTTGTTTTGTTGTTTTATTCTTCAAATCCATTTGAAAAATATTCGTTTGACGACTTTACAAAAATGAATTTAGCGATCTGACATAAATTCGACCGCACATAATTTGATGTAACCTGAAAAATATTAGACAAGCTAAAAAATTTAAATTATTTTTATAAAAATATTTTAGCTAAAAGACATATTAAGCTAAAAGTATATTTAGAAAAGCTATAAATAATAAAAAAGGAAAGCACTTTTTTTTTTGTTATAAAAATCTGTTTTTTGCACACATAAGTTCTGTATGACAAAAATAAAACTAAAATTCAAGTTTTGTTGGAATATTTTGAGGCTTAAAATTCTAGATAACAACAGCATCCAGCCCTATATTCTCCGGCCGCCGGGAGTATACATGACGATAGGACTGGCCCTCTTTCTTATCATTCTCATGACGGTCATTTTTATTGTTGGTCTGACCAGAAGAAGAAAAGCCAAAAAATCAAAACGAAATAAAGACGAACCTGAAGCTCAAGAACTTACTTCTATGAATCCTGAAAGAAATAGACCTTAGGTGTCGCAATCAGGATTAAAAAAAACACCGATCGTGTTTTTTACGTTTTATTGAACAGAAAATAATTGTTAAATTTATATAGTGTTCATTTCAAATTTGCATTGTAAAATTGTTGTTTTATACGCGGCCAGTTTATAATTTTACTTATGTTTAGATGTTACTTTTTTTTGTTACAAAATTGTCGTCTTCTGCAAATCGTGCATGCCGTCTAAATTCTCATTTCTTTCGTATCTTGTAAAATATTATTTAATTTTTTCTTGATTCAATTCATCTTAGTTTATTGCAAACTTGGGTGAACGATTAGTATATTATTGGATTCCTAGATTCTTGTTTTTTTTTTGCTTAAAAATATAGCATACATTGTATAAGTATATTTTTTTCCAAAATAACTTGGGTAACCGACTTAAATTTGACTCGCCTTAAATTCAGTCACCCGCTGTTATTTTTGCCATGCGCAAAGTTATGGAAAGAACTGCGTATAGCTTGATAGATGACATGACGATTTATTTATAGATGATTTATATTTATATTTATAGATGACATGACGATTGACGACAATACCCAGTTTATTTCAACTTTGCGCATGGCAAAAATAACAACAATTTAAATAAGTTATCCAATGTACCAGCAAGAATACATGAAATTAATTTTTTCATGTATTTTTGGCACAACTGTCATTAAAAAAAAATTTCAAAAATTTTTTTTTTCAAATATTGTTGCGAAGACGCATTTTTGTTAAGTGACGTGAAAGTTTAAACTCCACTCTGCACGTACGGAAACGTGTGATATTGCGATTTCTTGTTGTTACTTATATTAAGCTCAAACGACTCGGACTTAAGTCATTTTTACAATGACTTTGGGTCTTAGACTGCCATTGCCTTCATAATGTAAGGCTTTTTTTAATTTTTATTGCTCGCATGTCTGATGTCATTTTTGTCAGTAATTTTGCGCACCTTTATCTGGAGCACAAATGTATTTGAATTATACACTCTAATCTTCAATTAGGATTCTAATGTTTTAATATGTTTTATTCAGTATTGGATAAGTATGATTAAGGCTGGTTCATACTTTTGACAAAACGTTCTTTGGACAAAGTCCAAAGGACAATTTTAGAAAACCCAAAAGTCCTTCGGACAAGCCAAAACGTCCTTTGGACTTCTTCCTTTGAACGAATTATGAACGCTTCTTAAAATCCAAAGGGAAAAGTCCAAAGGTCAAGAAAGTATGAACACGTTGTTTTTTGGATTTTGTCCTTTGGACTTTGTTCTTTGGACAAAGATCAAATGACGTTTTTACGCTGTATTAGTCCTTTGGACAAAGTCCAAAGGACTTTTGTTCTTTGGTCTTTGTCCAAAGGACGTTTTGTCATAAGTATGAACTAGCCTTTAGTATGATTTAGGCGTTGATTTCCTATATAGAGCATTATCTATAATTTAAGAGTTCTTTTAAAGATTTCTTTCTTTTTTTCAATTGAATAATACGTAACTAATGAATTATTCTCAAGCAGTGATACAGTTAGAAAATATTATCAAAATATTTAAATTTATTTTGTATGTATCTTTTGTACTTATTCTAGTTTGTATGTATTTTTTTGTACTTTTTACAAGATGTAAGAACGGGACGCGTGTCCTCTGAAAGAAAAAAATGGACGATTTTTAAAAAAATGACAGTCCACTCCTAATAAAATTTTATGATCAAACCGTTGGATACCACAGTAACAGTAACCAAAATGTACGTGATAAAAAATAACACAACATAACAAAAAATAATGGTTGTAGTTATTAATGCTGCTATTTTTTAGCTTCAACTTCAAAATCTTTTAACTTAACATCACAGGCTGTTCACTAGCTTTTGTAACGCGTTTTATAATAGCTTTATTTAAAAATATATGGCATTCTAGTGGAAACTGCTCCGTGGGATTTAAATAACTTGCTGTTTTGGATATAAAAAAACCGAGCATAATATATAATTAAGTGCCTGCTTTTTATGTTCGGTTTTGAAAGTTTACAGTGAAGCTAAGGAACAACAAATTGCTATACAACTGTAAAAATAAAAAAAAATATTTTTATAGCTTTATTATACTATTCATTTTTGTTCATACTAACAACATTTTTTATGTCAGTTGATTATCCAGGAATGTTGAGGGGTGTCATTTTTCCGAAATTTGATAGTTGTATTTCTTGGGTTTTTTAGTAAAAACTTTTTTTTAAATTTAGTTTCTTTTTAATTTAATATTTTTCACAAATGTAAAACAGTCGGATAAAATAAAAACTTAAAAAACACCATTTTAACAGTGATTTGCGAGTCAATGACGAAATGGAAACAAACCACACGGAGATGTGTATTTTTAACGTGTGTAAAATATGGTCTATAGTTCATGGCCTGACGTAATAAAGGATTTTGATTGGTTTGTCTAAGGAAATTCAAATTTCCGTGTTTTGATTGGTTATTGCAGGGCCTCTACTTTTTTATTGGAACAAATAAACCAGCCAAGTCTGGTTTGACACAAAAATTAAAAAAAAATCATGCTTTCAGAATTTCTTAACAATCGCAAAATCAACAATTCTAAGCATTTATTGTCTAAAAATGAAATGACAATTGAAAAATACCTGCTCAAAACTATTTACAATTGTGAAATCGCACAAAACTTGACAAAAGTTTTATAATTTTAAGTCATATTTTTGTAACAAATGAAACGTATTTTGTGACAATTTTGTTTTATATTTATTTAAGAAAAGAACAATTGGTTAAAAATAATAAGTAATTAGTTGTTGACTCCTATTTTTACGTCCTTTTGGTTAATATTAACAAAAAAGCTTTTTATTAATGAAAAAAATAAACACAACATAAACCAAACCTTCTTATCAAAGCTATCACAAATTGGAATATTTATAAAGTGAACAATATGCATAAAACAGTATCAGTTAATTTCAAAATGAATGATTGTAACTTAAAGTACTTTATACTTTCAAAGGTTAAATAATCCGAAAGACTGCACATACTAAAGCAACCACACTTAATATGCTAATTCTTAACAACGGTCCTCTATTACACAAGTCTTCTGCACAATAACACACATATCCCGTAGTTTTTTGAATTGTCTTTTGGGAACACGACTCCTCGTCAATATTTTCAGCTTCATTTTCATCGGACACGCATCCTCGTTTCAAAAACGTAGCGTTTGAAGCAGCTAAAAATATTTAAAAAAATTTTGTTAATAGATGATGTGAGAAAAATACGAGAAACATGCAGTAAAAAAGTAGGAAAGATTCAAAACCCACCTGCGTTCTAAGCAAATTAAAAAAATATTTTTTAATTATTGCCTACAACATCATGTTTTACAATTTAAACTTAAAATGCTTTGTTTCACAAAAAAATGTAAAAATAAGTTTTTATTACTTTTTTTGAAAATAATTGAAATAAATTAATAAAAATAAAATTTTTTAAGTAAATAGAACTAACTAAGGTGTTTTATAGAGTTTTTACCGCAATAAATTTACATTTGTTTGTTTTTTAAAAATATAATTTAGTTTGTTTTTCGTTTTAAAAATGCGTTCGCAATCGTCCCGGTGAAAAAATAAACGCACTCGAACACAAATAAAACGAATCAATAATAGCCAACGCACTTGTTTTGAAATTTTTGTGAGATTCAATAAATTTAAAATGTATTACACTCATTTTCATTTTTTTAAAAATGAATAATTGTGTTCAATTAAAATGATGAAGTCGATTTATTTAAACAATTTACAACACTAATAAAAAATAAATTAAAAAATAACAACAATAATTTTACCGCTTGATTTCATTGTAAAACAGTAAAAACATTTATCTGCAATCACCGATGTATCATTTAAAGAAACTCCCGAATAACATTTGAATGTTTCATCTTAAATAAAACAAATATATCGTAACTATTAAAAACTATTTCATTTTGCGCACATGATGAGTGTAATTGTATGCTAACATAAATAAGCTAAAAAAAATTAGGTCTGGTCGACATACTATAAGACATTAAAAGACAACTTAAATGTAAAGTCCTTCAAATGACCTGGTTTGTGATTAGTCATTTTCATTAGTAAGACTGACCTATTTAAAAAAAGTTTCCTGTGTTTTTTGCTTTTCAAAAATATTTTTTGTTTTTCTAATCCGTTATGAATTTAACGAGATATTGTCGTTAAAATCTTTTACGTAACCTAAATCGGTAATGGGTATTTTAAATGTCACCATACAAAAATTGATAAAAATAGAATGAATTGAGTTCTTAATCACATTTAGAGGATTGTGGGAATCGAAAAACTGAGGCCCCTAAAACCCATTTGTACAAAGAGGGCACTAGGAAAAAATACATTCTGCATAATATCTTCGGAAAGAATCTCTTCTGCAAGAATAACTTTTGCAAAAATACATTCCAGTAAAATATCTTCGGAAAAAATAACTTATCGCCGTGCGTCGCGGAAGATATTATGCTGGAAGGTATTCTTTCCGCCCTTCAAGAAATAAACCGACGAGTGAGACGCGCAGCGAAAGGCAAGCACTAAAAGACACCTACCACACCTACTACACCTACTACACCGACCGACCAACCGAGGGGTGAAACTCCTTTCCCTAAGCAACCTAAGCAAAACCTTAAAATCAAGCTAAATTTAATGTTTTGTTTGATTTTGAGGTTTTGCTTAGGTTGCTTAGGTCGGTCGGTGTAGTAGGTGTAGTAGGTGTGGTAGGTGTCTTTTAGTGCTTGCCCAGCGAAATTAAAATAAAGCAATATCTTATAATTTAAAACATTGCCAACTATGCAAATTTACAAACCAAAAACTGTTTGATTGATGTTAAATTGTGCTAAATTACTACACTACGCTTTAAATATAAATTAATACACTGGTAAATTTATTAAACTAAATTACTAAATGAAAAGTACACTGGTTTGTTTAATTCTAAACTTAAAATTCCCGCGGACAAATTAAAAACTTAATGCTTCTAAAAACTTAGAAGTATAAAATCATATTAGTGTAAAAGGCTTTAAAAAGCAAATAACTTAGTTTTAATTAAATTTATTTTTCCTGAGCCTAAGCAAAACCTTAAAATCGAGCGAAATTTTATTGTAATGCATTTTTTAATAATGTTTTATTAAAAAAATCTAATTTTTGTTATGAATGGTTTGTAATGTTTTAAATAATACAATTTGTTTATTTTTATTCCGCTGTGCTAAACTTTATGGTTTTGAAAACTCAGTATAAAATATTCTTAGTTAGATTTAAATGCTTTAAAAATTAGTAAAAACTTTGTTTTAATTAAATTTATTTTCCTAAGCCTAAGCAAAACCTTAAATCAAGCTAAATTGTATTATGATAAATTATTAGACCCCATCAAGCTTTTTTGATTACCGCTGTTAGATTTTAAATTTAAAACACTTGCTACGGAAGTAACGTTTTAAAATATGAAATTGTTTATTTCCATTCCGCGCGCCCACCGCATCATCCAACGCGAGAAGGGGAAAGACCCGTAAAGTTAATAACATGCAAAAGTTATTTTTTCCAAAAATTACGGGGTAGCAGCGGTTTTTCATCAAAACCCAGTTATGCAGTATGCACCCCAAAAACAGCCACTCTTCCCCATAAAGAAGAGAGCTCGGATTAGTCGTCTGAACGGAGTTAGGTTAAGACCGTCCTGACGACAGGTCGATCTGCTTCTAAAAATATATTAAGATACGTTGAAACATTAACTCGGTGGGTATTTAAATTGTACCCTTTGGTTTGCTGTGATTGGCTGGTTGTGTCTGGTTTCGCGAAAATACTGCTAGTTTTTAGGCAGTGCCCATTTGCACGACACTAGCCCAATTAATGGCAGTTGTTTTGCCATTTTTTGTGCATGACATGCAATTAATGGCAGTGCTCAAAAAATGGTACAAAATTGTTTCACTTCTAGTAGGGAGTGACATATTTTTCCTTAATATAATATATAGTATTATATATTTTTGGTAAAGACATCAAAAATTTTAATAGAGAAAAAAAGAATTACAACAGATTTTAATTAACAAAAGCCACGCTCGCCGGTTTTAAGACAAGGCTTGAACTAGGTTAAACCGTGATGTGCGGTTTTTTATTAAAACCGCGCTTGATCCCGTCTATACTTACATGTTATATGAAAAGATGAGCGGTTTAACTACGATGTATTTATTAGTTGAGATGAGAATCGGATATTTTTTACTTAACTAAATAAATTATAAATTAAAAAAAAATTTTAAATTTTTCTTATTTTTAAATTTAAATATTTTGGCCTGGATTTTTTTTTTCAAAAAATATATTAAAAGACAATTCATGGCACGTCTAGCATTTATTTTTTGCGAGTTTGAAAAAATTTTAGAAATGTAAAAATAAAGTACATTACAAAAAAAAACAAAGGATAAAAAACCTTCATCGTCTTCTTCTTCTTCGTCATCATCATTATCATTATTGCGATCTCTGTTCTTTTTCTTTTTTGCTACTGCCCAACTGTCAAAAAGCACTGAAAGAGTCAATAAGAGTAGGAAACACAGGACCTCCGGTTTCATAATGAACTTTAGCACCGAAAAAAATAATTGAAATAAAAAATAATCAATATAATCAAAATTCGTTACATGTTTAAAAGCAAAAGGAGAATTTAAACGGTGCAAATAAAACAAAAAACCTTCACCATAAAAATCTTTTTTATAGAGCGTGCGAATATAGTATGATGACTCAGTTGCATTGGAATAAATGCACAATTTTCTACCTAAACGCTTTTAAACGTGAGAACTAAAACCTTTTAACTGAGCAATGTGACGCGAAATTCAAGGGTTTGCATTTCTATTTTAAAATTTTTACTTCATTGTCTAGTTACAACTTAAACTTGTTCGCAGGAGAAAAATACGTTTTAAGAATAAAATAGAAGATTAACGCAATAATATTGAAGCATAAAAAACTGTTGCAAAGACATAAAACAATATAAAGTTGGAATGGATTTTTTAAAAATTTTAATAATAAAATTTTTCTTCTGTCGATGGGCTGCCAATGCAGCAAAAAAATTAAAAAATATAACATTTATTAACAAAATTAACTTTGTTATTTTTACATAAAATAAAAACCAAAGCCTGTAAAGAATTTTTGCCCGTTAAGATATCTTAAAATATGAAATTTTTTTTTCATATTATGCTATTGCAATTACATTAAAAACACATTTTTAAAATAAAAAAACAGTTGTTTTAAGTCTTGATACATTTCACTTTGAAGTTAAAAACAGAAAAAAAGCTTTTACGCTAAATTTTTATTTAAAATAAAAAAAACACAATAAAAGAAGGTAAATTACTTAACGCAAAAACACAACCTTAGAAAGCTGGGAACTAAAGGTTTTATAAACAAGTCGAGGGCCATCGGAAGCGGGTAAAAGATCGATAAAACGAGCAGCATAAAAAGCTCGTTTTCAGCTCCAAGCGTTATTATACTAGTCTCTCATATATAAAATTTTGATTTTTGGTTAAAATAAACAAAAATGGAAAAAATTATACAAAAAAGTCTTATAACAACATTTTGGTTGTAAACGAAAAAAAGAAAGAACGCACAAAATTGATTGCTTCTTATGTACCTGTCCAATATTATTATAATCAAATTAAAAATAAATTTTTAATGATATTAAAATTTTTAAATTTAATTTAATTTAATGATTTTTAAATTTTTAATAATAATAAAATTTTGTTTTGCTGGTATAGCATCATAGTCCGCATCCGTAGTATATTCCGAAATTTGCCTGTACTAACATATTCTGCAGTATTTTATACTTACTGCACTTATAGAGGACTCAAATTAACGTATACACGATTATTATGATAATGCTTTTATTAATTAAATTAATTAAACGAATACATTATTGTGTCGATTATATGAGATTGCATTTAAAGAACTCTAAAAACAATTAATAAAACAATATAACATCAGTGGCCGCACTCATAGAGCGCGATTAACCAAGGATTAACCAACGATTGTTGATAGGCTTTTGCATTGGCTCACATAATATAATATAAATTGTAAAAGACCCAATTCCTTTAAATAATGATTATTAATGTACAATAAACTTATAACATAATCAAACATACAGAGTAATTAAATTTTTATCAATTTAATTTAATAATGTGAACCAATGCAAAATCGAAATAAAATTCGTCTTTTTTAATTTAATTTTTTTATTCCGAAATTAAAAACTAACAATATTGTGTATTTAACTTTTTTTCAAATATTCTTAAAATTTGACAATTATATAAAAATACTTTAGTTAAAACAGTATGTGTACTTTTCAAGTCATAAAACATGACAAAAAGTCCAAAAACCGCGTTTAAAGTCAGTTTTTATCGGCTTTTTAATCAGATTCTTTTCTTGTCCATTAAAAAAAGACGTCCATACTTAATCTTTGATTAATCCTTGGTTAATCGCGCTTTACGAGTGCGGCTTCGGAACAATATACATTTTTTTACCTGTTGTGACGAGTTGGCTACTGATGACAAACCTGGTTTGATAATTTTTGACGATAGCCAGCTTTTTATCGAGTGTAGTTTCAGAACAATTTAAAAATATAAGTTTATTTTACGAAAATATTATTACCAACCACAAATTATACAAGTTGAATAGAAAGAAATATATCAATATAATATCGATATGGTGCTAAGGTCACATTAGATAAAAACGGAGCTGAAGAACAAAAAAAAGGACGGCCTTGGTTCGAAATTAAAAATAACTCTAATTGATACATAAAGATTCGAACCAGGGCACGTTAAGTAAACATATTTTATGACTTTGAATTGCTCCTTGTGAACTATATAGCTTTGAAGATTTTATTATTTTAGAGTTAAAATGCCAGTTGTGAAAGTAAATGCTAGGTGCCAGGTTTGTTTATGCGCCAGCTGGTTTTTTCAGAATTTGGTTCACACCGGAGGGCGGTGACGTGAAAAATCCCCATGAATGTTGTGTCAAATCCCCACACTAAATTATTCATGAAACAGTGTTAATTCTCTGTAACATTGAAAACTGCGTTTGCAAACCACAATGTGTTTTAAAAACTGATTTGTTTATCATAAAAAACATTAAAAAATGTTTTAATTGTTTCCTAAGCCTAAGCAAAGCCTTAAAATTAAGCAAAATTTATCATGATAAATTTTATTTGGATGTTATAATGTTAAATAATTAGAAGAAAATATTGCAAACACATTTATTCATGGGAAATTGACACTACTTTATGGTGAATTTGTACTGTGTATGAAAAATTTGTCCGTGGGCTTTTAGTACGAACCACCGGAAGACAGGTGACAAGTGAGAACGCGTTCCGCGCACGTTTACACCTTGACACTGTCATTTTACTGTTTTTAAAATTTTGGTGGTCTTACAGTTTTTTCTATATGGTTCGTGCAGTTAGACTGTCAAAAGATATTAAGTTTAAAAAATTAAATTTTTTAACACATTTTTTTTGAAGAATACCGACGGAAACTCAAATGTACACAAAATTCTCGAAAAGGATTTTGCATGTAAAAGGAGGCGAGATAAAAACTAACGCCAAAAATACTTCATTTCTTTCAAAATACAATTTTTGAACACAAAACATAAAATGGTAAATATAATACGCCATAGAATAAACTTAATAATAATTAAAGAATTTAAGTAATAAAATGTACATCTCCATCCAAATTTACTTCCTCATTGCACCGCTCTAAAATAAAAGTTTAATTTAAAATTAAACCTATTTTTTAATTTTTAACGGTAAAATGTAGGAGTTAAATTGAGAGGAGACGTGTACGTTTTATTAATGGATTCATGAATTATTAGTCAGTTTACTCTATGTTGTATTCAATTTTTGAATGATAATTGCCCTTTCATATTTTTTTGTTCAAAAATGGTTTTTTGTAAGAAATTTTTGGGTATTTTTTAATGTCCGGTTTTATTCGCCGCCTTTTTACTAATATCATTTTGCTAAATCCTCTTTCAGACCTTTCTGTACATTTGGATTTCCGTGGTAATTCTTCATTTAATTATTTGAGAAAAATGACGGGTAAATATTCTCTGCACTTCTTTAATACAGTACCATTCAGTTCAGCCAATTCAGTTTAATCAATTTTTGAAAACGATGACTACACTGAACCTAAACTTAACCCTAAGCCTAAATCTCAAATTCTATCTATCCTATCTATCCTATCTAAAATTTATAGGGATTTATTTTATAAAACTGATTTTAATTAGATCTGCAATAAGTACTGTAATCGATTTTAAAACTCTCATGTAATTTTAACTATATTTATGCAACGTGTTTTAAATTGCGATATGTTTAAATTTTTCTGTATATTTTTTATGATTCGCCTGATAATTTAATTTTAATGAGATCAACGTTGGTTGATCGTTATACATAGCTTTTTCCCTGAAATTATTTTGCGCAAAAAAGCTGTTTAGCATTCAATGCTTTTGTTGTTTCATGAAAGATCGAAAAATATGATTTTTTAAAATTCGAATGCGTTAATTAACTGATAATCGAAAAAAAGTTTTTTTGACAGAGGGATGAAATCGTATAATTTTTACTGACAGCAATTTTAAATTTATGAGGTTTTCAAGAAATAATGGCTAGTTTTTTAGTAAAAAAGGTAAGTGGGAATTTAGTGCGTTTTAAACTCCATAATAAATGATCGGAACCAAATAATACCTCTTCTGGCCCAGTCTAAATTGTTTTTTTTTATCCGAACCGATGACCAGCATCTTTTATGAACTTCCTATTTGTTCGAAACTTCTATACAATTAATGCCATTATGCCATCTTTAATTAAAGTGTTTATTTTGATTTTTCAAATATTTAAATAAATTAACTTTAACCCGTTCCCGTAATTGCCTTTTTCTTAGTTACCACGGTGAAACCTTCGTTCTACTACGGTAAAACCATTTTAATTTGCTCTCTCACTGCACACAGCGCGTGAAAATTGAAATGATTAAAGCTGGTACGGTAGCAATTATGCAAATTTTAACCACACATACTATATTACGTACCACTTAGGTATAACCTTGAATAAACGTAAAGTTACTCGCGGTAAAGTTTACATAACACAATAATTAGACAAAAACACCACCACTGTAGTGGGACGGAGGTCTGACTGGGGTAACCGGTGAAAATGCGATTAAGGTAACGGGTTAATGATACACAAGTTATAGTTGCTTTTGAAGGCCTAAAAATAATTGCAAAATATTTTTTACGATGATTATTTTTTTAAATAAACAATTTAGGTATTTTAAATTTTTATATAATTTTTTATCCACATTAAGGAACGTGCAAGCAAATTATAAACTTTTTACGTATTATGTTTTTTTTCGAGAAAAAAATTATGATTAATATTCAAAATTTACGGATTTTAAAGTGAAGAATTTCATAAAAGGGATCAGTAATCGTTTTTATTTACAAAAATATATTATGCATAAAAATTTCATAATAAAACTTTTTACTAATTATGTTTAAATGAAGACATCTAAATACTGATTTATTATGCTTGACAAAAATTCATTTTTTAATATACATATCACCATTATTTCGTTCTCAAAAATCTAAAATAAAAATTTTTAGAGAAATTATTAAAGCACACTATGTTTTTTTTTAAATTAGTGTATTCGTAAAAGTTATTTAGTTAGTAAAACCGTGACGAGTAAGTAACTTAGATCCTAATCCTAAGATACAAATGATAAGAAATTCAATTCAAGATTATCCACCATGTTATTAAAATTTTTGTAAGGCGGTCTTATTGGGTTTATTACTTTATTCTAGGCGTTATATTAATTACACCTAAAACCTAATATTTTTTCATTAAAAAACTGGTGCGAGTTGTCAAAAAGTTAAAATAAATTTTTTTTTCAATGAATCGTCGTAATAACAAAAAAAAACTATATAAATAATTTTAATAAGCAATGATTTAAGCAGAAGGCGTGAAATAGTTAAAAAAATTAGGCATATTTCTTATAGTTTTTAACATTTTACTTTTGTCACTATTGTCACTAGAGTACTATACCTGAGCGATACATAATATCTGAGTTTCGCAGTTTTTTTTAGCAAACAACTAAATTTCTGTGTCATTATAATATGGGAAAAATAAACAAGGAAAAATCACTAGCATTTTTTGAATTGATTATTAGATAATCTTGTTTTTTTGTTCACCTAAAACAACTGGATAGTCAGTTTTTTCACTTAAGTCTTTGTACTCAAGTTATACATTTCTGCGTGCAAATTACACATAGGTAACCCCAATTTGCAAAAACTTACTAAACTATGTAGTAAAATAGCAGTAAAAAATTGACAACAAAAATGGACTAAAGATAAAAAAACCTTATTTTAATATTTTTCATTAAATTATTATAATAGAAAAACTACGTTTGGTCTGGCTGATCTTGTAAAAACGATGACAAGACCAATTAAAATTGTGCGATTATGACGGTCTTAAAAAATTAACTATGGTTGAATTATATTACGCTGACGCTGAAAATTAAAGATAAATTCTATCAGGATGAAAATAGATGAGTGGTAAAGTAACCACTCGTTCTTTGAGAAAATATCACGTGCAGAGAAACACATGACGCAACTAAATAATAATTGGTTACATAACCGCTAAAAACTTTTTTTAAAATTTTTATCGCTCACGCGTTTATTGTTATTTCTTCCTGGCGGACAGCGGTTACGCCCTTAATTTCAGCCTGGAAGACTTTAACTTTAGTATGCAGCCATGAGGGGATCAATAAAAATTGTGCGGTTATGACGTTTTTTTTTAACAAATAAGAGCGCAGAATTTTTTTTAAATTCCGCCTTTTTACAAAATATACAGAAATTAACCAACTTTAGCCCTTTAAAAATTTGCATTTGACTTTAAATTTGGGTATTTTGATAAATAATTATTAAATTATGGGTTTTGATCTTTATTATTAAACCGCTTTCGTTAAAAAGTTTGAACGGTTTTGTTGTTAAATAGTCAATTGAATAGAGCAATTTTCGTGGTCAACTAGATTTTATTTGCCTATAATACAAAGGCTTTTCACAGAATATCAAAGAAATCAGCTAACTTTAACAAAAATAGACATTTTTGTTTTAAAATATCGAACTTGATAATAAATTGTTAAAATAACGCGTTCAATTTTAAATATTCAATTTTAATTGATTTGTTGTTAATATTTAATTCATTATTGCACTTTACGGCTATAATAGTCAAATGTAATTTGCCTATATAGTATAGACCTAATATAGATCTATAAACCTATTACAGTAGCTTAAATAATATATATTAAACTATAAATGATGAGCAAAGCAAAAGTCATTGGCAATATATTAAGATATCATATATTTATAGAAATAATAATATAATCAAAAACAAATTTATGTAAAAAGCATTTTTCATAATTCAAAAAGCATTTTTCAATAACTGGAACAAATTGCTGACGAATTTGTGTAAGCATTCCTAAGAAATAAAAAACGATTAATATTAGCATATCAGAATGTTCATAACAGTTTAATAAATAAAAAAAGTATCATAAACAAAAATTTTAATTTATTACAAATATCAAAACGATTTCACCTAATTAATACATTAAAAATGAAAACGAAGGTGGTCGCCCCTAGGTTTTCGGAATATTTTTTTAATCCATCGCAAACCAAATCTAGGTTTCATGACTATTAATTTTTGTTTAAGATAGATGCGTTGTAAAATTTTTCTAAAAGTTTTTCATTATTTATTGTCTGTTATTTAAGATAAAAGCTTCTTTCTTTGTATATTGTGAATTTTCAACCGTAACCGTCAGCTATTCAAACCTGTATATTAGCTGAATACAGATGCAGAACTTTAATTTTTAGTAACTACTAACTAAAGTAAATCCCAAATCTTTTAATTTTTTTTGTCAAAAAATTTTTAAATGTTCAAGAGATAAATGACCTTTGAAAACGGCAAAAATAAAGCTTCTTTGAGGCATTCTGTAATTTAACAATTCTTTTACACTACATTCAGTTTTGTTACAAAAATTAAA
>JASAMX010005334.1:0-18943 GCA_030248175.1 Microlaimidae sp. YZB2_3
GTTCGATAATTAAAATTTAAAAAAAAGTTGGTTTTTTAAACAGTCATAAAACTTAACCAACATATTTGTAATTTTATCTAAAAACAAAAAATTTAGTACCCGAAATGTAGCTTAGGCACTTCAACACAAAAACTAACTGTAGCAATTTAAAAAAAAATGAAATTAAAGTTTTTATGGTTTTGCCTAATACGTTTTTTCGTTGTTAAATTAACTTTAATTTAAGAGCTTCTTATTTAGTGAGAAAAACATAATTATTAAGACAATTAGATTTGTTTGTGGTGTCACGTTCTAACCTAATACTAGAAATATATAATAAGAAAACAAAACACTCAGAACAAATCCCCTTGTAAACAAAACACTCAGAACAAATTGTAAAAAGGTACCAAAGAAGAAGATGAAGGTTCTGAATTTCAAAATTTACCCACGTTCTCTAATAATAATTGACGCGGCGCCGCGGGGCTAAATCGCCCCGTGGCGCTCCCGCGCCACCCATGATTAAACTCAGAAGCAAATTTAAATTAAAAGTAATTTGTTTCTAAAAAAAGTGTCTGTTTTAATCTAGATTAAAACAAACAATTTGTTTAGATTAAATTTTAATCTAGAAACGGAAGGAAGTTTTAAATCATGTTACTTGTCGCTTATTATGACTGTTAAAAAGTGAAATTTAGTTTGAATACTACTTTTAAGCTTAACAGTTAAGGAAACTAATATGATTTGTCTGTGAGACAAATATGTGTGTCTGTAAAAAACATAATGCGTCCTTGCTTAATTCACTTGCAGCCAAAAAATAGCAAGTGTTTGATAAGTAATCAAAATTTTAAAAAAATGGAGTTTTCTATAAAAATAGCGAAAAACCGGCCGCATTGTATCACTCCCAGTTATGATGACGTCATAAATAAACAAAATTTAGTAACCATTTTAACTTAGAGTAAAATTATTTGATCTATATAATTGCTTTCAATCTCCACTGAACAGTATGTATCCGTTCAATGTTTTTTACCAGCGTACAAAAGATTGTATAAACCAAATTTATTTTTTGTTCTTTTCTAATATTTAATTTTTTTTTTGCTTTTCTTAATTTAGATAAGTTTGAACCGATTTCTGCGGAAATTGCCAACATTTCGTTATTATTAATTCTTTACTTAATCTAAAAATGTAAAAAAATATCAAAACAAAAAATTTAAAGCAAATTTAAAAAAATTAAAATTGTAAAATAAAATGTTGTAAAAAATATTTCGAATTTTGATATAAAACTCTATAATAAATATTTTTTCACGTGAATTCGTAGGATCTTTTGTCTTTCTCCTTCATTAGCTTTAGTGCCTGGAACGCTTGAATGGAAAATAATGCAAATTCAAAATATTGTTGTCGTTTACCCACAGAAATTGATAAACTTTTTTCAAAATGTATGGTATTATAATTATATATAGCGCAAGAACAAAATCAAAACACTAAATGCACCCTTTTAGTTAGTATTCTCTTTAAAAATTAATAGGAAAAAAGAATATGAATTTTGTTATCTCTTAATTACACATATAACATCTTACTTTTATAATGCGCTACAGTATCACCAAAATTGGTAAAATAAGAATTAGTTTAGCCGATTGTTTAGCTGATAACTAATAAAGACAAAAAAACTTTTTTTTAATTTCACTTTTTTATATCATCATTTTTAGCAATCAATCAAATACTTTTAGCAATCAATTAAAACACTTCTAGCGATCAATTAACGAGGTAAAAAAATCGATACTTCATGGATGAATTCCGCGTAAGAAATAGTTTTCAGGTTGAAAAGTGCGTCCGCAAGTGTTAATGCACCTTAATTTTCATTTGGAAAACCACGCAAAAGCTACTGAACGTACTATTACTGAACTGAATATCATACAAAACGATCAAGCAGCTATGCGCTCCAACCATGTTTATGCTAATTATTTTTATGTGGGATTCATCCATTTGATAAAAAAATTAATGATGTATCTTATTTAATACACAGTTTATTTTTTAGAGAATCTTAAAATAAAAAACAAAAGGCTAAAAATTATTGTTGTGCTAAAAATCTCATTTTTTAGACAATTTTTTATAAAAATCATATGTATTTTTTTCATTTTAATATATTCCAGTCAATCTAAATAAACGAACTATTGAATTAAAAATTATTAAAAAAATATAATTAAATAGGAGCGAAACAAATTTTCTTTTAATAATATTTGAATTTTAAACAAATAATCATTAAATTACTAAATTAGCCATTTAAAATTTATTACTGGTTCACATTTAAACATTTAAAACAGAATTCCAGTATGGAAATTTATTTTAACGCGATTTTCCAACATTACAATAAAAATGAAGTCAAAGGTTAGCAACAGTTTTTAACAATCCGGTAATTTAAACAATATAATATAATTCTTCTTGAACACGTTAGGATTTATTGAGGGCGTGTTTAACTAGATGGAATTTCTATTTAAAGGTGCGGTTCGGAATCAAACTTTTTATTTTGGATTTTGATAATTTTTTGTGACAACCTTACCCCTGCCCCCAATAGCCCACAAAATTTTTTTCAACAGAATATCTGCAGTGGTTTAGGAGTTATGAACTCCCAAAAATGGCATTTTTCGACAATTCTGTACGTGCAAATTGCTGAATGGATATTACGATTTACGTTACAAATTATGCACTCAAAGAAAGTGGCTACTTTCTACTATAATTTGATACCTTGATCGTTAAGATCGGTGCCGTATTTGTCGAAATATTGCGTTACCCGTACAAAAAAACCCTCGATTTTTCCGTTAAAAACACGAAACGACGGCACTGATTTTGTGAAGTTTGTCCAACTTTTCTTTCCTTCACTTCGTATTTTAAGCAAAAAAAAATCGAGTGTTTTTTGTACAAGAAACGCAATATCTACACAAATACTGCACCAATCTCAACGATCAAGGTAACAAATTAAAGTAAAACGCATCCGCTTTCTTTAAAAAGAAAGCGTAATTTGTATTTTGATAATTTGTATAATTTGTAACAAAAATCGTTATACCCATTAAGCAATCTTTTACGTACAGAATTGTCGAAAAACACCATTTTTGAGGGGTAATTACTCCTGAACTACTGGAAATATTTTATTGAAAAAATTGTTGTGGGCTATTGGGGGCAGGAGTAAGGTTTTCACAAAAAGTTATCAAAATGCCAGACAAAAAGTTTGACTCAGCACCGCACCTTTAAGTAAATTTTTTGAAATATTCTCTTAGGGTTTTTTAATAATTGTTTGTTTTGTTTTTTTAATATTTTTTTGTATCTGTTTTGTTTAATCATTTAAATTTTTAATTAAAATACAAAAAAATTGAATATATAAAGAAAATTATAAAAATATTTATTACAAAAATTACTTTAAACTCCATATATGGTCATTTAAATAGATTTTTAAGACAAATATACACATTATTATAATATTGTTTTACAACAACAGAATTAAGAATATTCACGTCAGGATTTTAAGGGGATCCTCAAAATGTCATATAGTATTCGTGATCACGTCATATATGTTTTGCTCTGTGGGAATGGTTGTGGTAGGAGCTGCGTTAGTCAATTAACGTTTGGGAAAAAATTAATCTCCAATGAATGAGAGATCTCAAATTTCCTAGCTCCAGCGGAGCTCTACTTCGGAAATCCGGTGCTCAGAGCTTTGGGAAATGTCACTAAATTACCATGCATGTTTTTGTAAATAGAAAATTTTGGTTAAATAAAACCTTTAGATAGTTTTGATAATATTCATAGTAGGTAACTTTTAGATTTCAGAAAGAAATTATTCATAATATTTCACAATTTTTAAAGGCTTTTTAACTTTTAAGTTTAAAAATGCAATGAAATTTATAAGAATTATTTTAAAGTGTACAAACGTACCCAAAAATAAAATAAAATAATAAAATCAAATACAAAAACGTTAAAAGCGTGGTAATAACAAGAATACATAAAAATTGATTAATAAAAAAAGAAGAATGAGAAATAAAGAATAAATTATACGGGCTATATGTGGATCCAACCTAAATGCATACGTATGCATATGTTTATAGTCATACGTATGCATATGTTATGCATACGTATGCATAAATTCATATGCATACGTATGCATATTTTTTTAGTTATATGCATACGAATGCATTTTTCCGCAAAGTATATGCATATGTATGCATTTTTTTTCAAACTTTTATGCATACGTATGCAAAAAAGTTGCAAAAAAATGCATATGTATGCATATACTTTGCGGAAAAATGCATGTGTATGCTTGCATATAAGTTGCAAAATATGCATACGGATGCATACTTTATCAAGAACAAAATTTTTTTTTAATTTCCAAAATATGCATACGTATGCATGTTATGCATAAAAGTTTTAAAAAAATGCATAAGTATGCATTTACTTTACGGAAAAATTATAGGTATGCATAGTTCGTATAATTTGGTCTTCATTTCTCATTCTTCTTTTCTTTATTAATTAATTTTCATGTGTTCTTGCTAATAATGAGTTTTTTACTGTAAATCTAACACTGTGTGTGATGTTAAAAAGGTCTTATAAAAGAGAAAGGTATTAAATATCCGAATATTTTCATATTTTTCTCTTTGGCAAAACCTGAGGCTAAAGTGCTTTAGAACTAAGCCTTTGTTGGGCTTAGTACTAAAGCTAAGGCCAAAACTACTATTAGACCTTTAGTACTAAAGCTAAGGCGGGGCTAAAATAAAATTGTCTGGCAATGCATACACGTAGTCATGACAGCCGCCCACCGAACAAAAAACTTATAAAGAAAATTAAAAAAAAACAATAATAAAATACGCACGGCATTATTTTCTTTTTTTATTTTAACCATTTTAAGTATTTGAAAACGGATTTAAAATGAGCCGCTGGCATTAATCCAACAACATTCAGTGTTTAAGTAATAATTAGTGATGTGTGGAACTGCAAAACCCCGGAACACCAGTACCGGAACCGGAACCAGAACTGAGATTTTTCAATAATCTGGTACAGGAGCCGGAACTGGAATTCTAAATTTTTCCCGGAACACCCAGAACCCGGAACCGGAACTGCCTATAAAACTGCGAAACCCCGAAACACCGGAACCGGAACCAGAACCGAAATTAAGGTTTTCCGAAAATCCGGAACAGGAACCGCAACCGGAATTCCAAATTTTTCCCGGAACCGGAACTGCCCATCACTAGTAATAATCCTTTCTGATGGCATTCGATTTTAATTAACACAACATATAACACGTCATGATTTTAAGGACCTTCCAAATGCCATATAATGTTCGTGATCACGTAATATATGCTTTACTCTGTGGGAATTGTTGTGGGAGGAGCTGTTTTAACCAATTAGCGGTTGGGAAAAATTGATCTCCAATTAGAGAGATCTCCTTTTTTTCCTAAGCGCTAATTGGTTAAAAGTGATTCTATAACGTCATAACTCCCTAAAGATATTTAACACTGAATCACTTTCGTTTAAATAAGAGGGTTTTTACCATCGTGTTATAAGATGTTCCAAGAGAAAAAAAACTATCGCTTTAGAAAACTAACAAAAAACTGTGGAATTGTTACCGTATTTTGGTGTTTGTAAAAAAATAAATAATTTGTGAAAACGCTATTTTATTGTTATATAAATGATTGCTAAATTTGTAACTGCAAATTCCAGTTAAAACTAAATCCCAAAAGAATCACAAAAAGTTAAAAACGATAAAAACGGGTTTTTGTAGCAATAGAAGCATCCCGCACGTAGGTCTTACTATTTAGCGAAAGTGATTTAAGTAAAAGATCACGGTTAAGGGGATTCGATAGTGATTTTTCCGGAACACCGAGCCCCGGAGCTCCAGAGTGTCTGAAGCAACCCCATGAGCTTTTGGGCTTTGCTCTACTTTTTTTTACAAGTTTTATGATTTATTAAAGAGGAATGTCATAAATTTTGTAGTCGAAATTTTTTTTATTAAATAAGTTTT
The DNA here is from genome assembly GCA_030248175.1 of Microlaimidae sp. YZB2_3. NCBI lineage: Eukaryota > Metazoa > Nematoda > Chromadorea > Desmodorida > Microlaimidae > Microlaimidae sp. YZB2_3. The sequence continues at coordinate 5,975 of JASAMX010005334.1, forward strand.
TTATTTTTTAAATAGTCAATTTAATACTGAAAATTATCAAACAGTGAACGCTGTGTTAAAAATAATGCACAATCTAAATAAGAGCGTTTCTAAAATGAATCAAGAATGGATGACAAAATAAATTCAATCGCTAATTTTTCGCATCGTTAACGGAAATTAAAAGAAAAAAATTGGACCGACGTTATTTGTGCTATTTTGAAATTAAAATCCTTTATATGATTGTAATCGTCATATTATTCATATCTTACGCACTTCCTCCATATTAAGCAAGCAAAATAAAACGAACAATGAAAGAATCTCACGTAGAAAATAGTTTGCATACGGTGTGGTTTGATTTGCATGGGTCGTGCGCGGCTGATTGGTTTTCAGTACAATTAAGAACATATAACAAAAGAGAATGTTCGATCGTTCACTAATTTTTGATTAACATTTTGTTAGAAAAGTCGCACATGCGCAAATCTAAAGGACGATTAAAGAAAAAATCCAACATTTTGTGCTAGTTTTTCTTTGCAGCGATTTTTAACGCAGCGTTAGTTTTTTTGCAGTAAAAATGCGTGTCTTTCTTTGCATTTAATAAAAATAAGTTGTGCATGTGCGAATTTTCTAAAAATTTTGCGGACAGTGAGACATTTTCTTGTGTTATATATTCTCGTGTGATGAATAGTACTGTACGTTCTGTAATTTTTGGCACATTTTTCAACCAAAAAATTAAGGGGAGTCAACAGTTGCGAACGCACTTTCCGACCTCAATCTCCATTACGTGAGATTCAAGAATGATTAATGTAAAAAATCAAAATTTTAATACAGTAATAAGCAATACAAGATTTTTTGAATTAAAAAAAATTAAATTTGCATGTAAAAAAATTTTTTTAGAACAAATTATAAACTGATTTTTAATAAATATTATATCTTTAAATTGGAAAAAAGCTTTTAAGTTAATTAAGTCACAGAACCGAATTTTTAAACTTATATTTATGATACTTATATATATTTCAAAATACAATTGTTACATACGTAGGTACACATCAGTGTTGTTTATTTATTTGACAAGAATCTTCTTGCCCAAAACTTGCACCAAGTAAACTAGATAAATAAAACTTAAATTGCTCCTGTGGGATATTAATCATTGCTTATCTCTTAAAACGGTAGAATCTGAAAAACTATTTAGCAGCACTGTCAAAATAAAGATTTAAACCTATTAAAGATAATGGCAGTTTATTCCTCGCTCAAGTCAATTCAACAAATAGTGTTTTGCCAAAAATATCAAAAAATAGCTGACAAAAAAAGAGGCCGAAAAATTCTAAATAGATGAAGCAAAATTACCTTTCAAAAAAATTAAAGAGGCCGAAGAATTCTGAATAGATGAAGCAAAATTACCTTTCAAAAAATTACCCACCTAATGAGTATTGGAATTTAACTTTTATTATTATTTAGTTTGTAATTAATTGGAAGTGTCTTTTCTTTTGGGAAATGAAGGTAACCTATTATGATTTCATCTGAGATTATGGTTTGGTTTATTATATTATTATGATTTTTTTGCTTTATTTAAAACCGTAATGAAAGAATAATGTATTAATTTTTCTTGTTTAAATGCATTTTAAAAAACTTGCAATAAAGTGATGCGACTTTTTTAAAACCTTTTAAACAGTTTTAAAAAGAACTTAAGCCGTATAAAATGACCAAACCACGCATGTCGCAACTCTATATTACCTTCATATTTCCAAACGAAAAGTAAAAGAGATAATGTTTTTTATGAGGAAAAAGGGAGGTAGTTCTATGTCCCTAATTTACTTGTGGTTCTTATCTTGAGATTGTTCGTTTGTTATTAAAAATTTTTATTTATAAATATTTAACCGAAAACTAATTTTTTAATATTACAATTAAGAACAAAAATTATAATTGAATATAACAAAGAACATTATAATAAATGTATTATAAATTAATTTTTTTTCTCTGTGCATCGCTTTGAGAGAACTTTCATCCTAGGGGTTCAATTTAACCTCCGTGGAGTTAAATTTAAGATACATATCTAACTGTTTTTTTAAACAAAATGTGTAATCAATTTTTTAACAGAAGAATTCTGATTTGGTATACAACAAGAACTAAAAAAGAAACAATGGAATAATATCACAACAAAAAATTATACTAATAGGAGGGGTAAAAACTTTTTTATAAATCTTAAAGTGCGCATTTTTAAATTTAAATTATAAAATGTGATTTTTCAATGAAATTCGATAATTCGCGGCAGTTAATAACTTATATTCAAAAAAATTAGAACGAAAATTAGATTGTGCAGAAGCCAATAATGACCCAAAGAAATACGATAAGTAATTTTTCGGCAAAAAAACCACATGAAAAGGTAAATTATAATACAAAAATTAAAAATACTGAGGTATATAATAAAAAATTTAAAAACTCATAATATTTGTAAATGCTTGACAAAAAAAGCATACCGATGAGTCCCAACTTTCATTTGAGCAAGTCCAACCTGAATATGCGAGAGACTGAAAGGCTGGTTCATACTTATGACAAAAAGTCCTTTGGACAAAGTCAAAAGGACAATTTTAGAAAAGCCAAAACGTCTTTTAGACAAGTCAAAACGCCCTTTGGACTTTTTCCTTTGGACGAAGTATAAATGCTACTTGAAATTTGTCGTTTGGACAAAGTCCAAAGGAAAAATCCAAAGAGAAAAGTCCAAAGGACAAAAAGTATGAACACGTTGTCCTTTGGACTTTATCCTTTGGATAAGATGCAAAGGACGTTTTGTCATAAGTATTAACCAGCCTTAACAGGTTTTATATGTTTATATAGTCTACTTTGATTTCGGTTTAGTACGTTTATCAATGCGATAATGAATCCTAGGATTTTTTTGTTAAAATGAATTTACTTACGAAATATTATCTACGCTTATGCGATTATCAGTACTACTACTATTACTTAAAGCGGCCACACAATGGGTTATGGTTTCTTGAAGAGTTTGAAAAATGAAAAATGGAAATTTTTTTACAAAAATATAAACATATGAATATAAAATATTCATAAAAGAGCAACCCTAAAGTAAAAATAAGCTGGTGACTTTATTCGGTGATTTATTAGAGTAAACTGAATTAAAATTTTGGGAAAAAAAGCCGTCATAATCTTTATTGACTTTTATGATCTACGCGCAGAAGAAAGTAAAAACGAAAAGCAATTAGCTTCCAGACATTGTGGCTTTCTAGAATACTTAATGTTCTTAATTCCTGTTGCCATCTTCGATAAAAACTAAGGGATTAAAATCGGTTGAAATTAAATATTAAGTTTTTTCTAATAAAAAACTTACTAAAAAACGGGCGAATTATAGCTGAAACACCAAGCTTTTGAACAAATCTAAATATCTTTACTTTCAAAAAAGCTTAAACATTTTATTTTACGCAATAAGAATAATCCAATTCCGTGCGAATTATTATAAATATTAGGATTTAGGAAAAAAATTGAAAAAATTATATAAAAATTTGTAAAATGTAATAAAAAACAACTTGGAAGCATACCAAAATATTCCCTGTACTGATATCGATGACAAAAATTTTTTTAACGTTAAATTCTTTTACAATATTGACCGTAGCATTTTGTTCAAGATAAATTACTTTTTTTACAATTCAAAACATTTTTTGACGGCAAGAATTTAAGCAAGCCTGATTTAATTCTTGCATTCAATTCACTGTTCTCTTACTGCAGCAAAATATAATGGCAAAAATTCGGGTTTTCGTAATATTGCCTATACTTTTCTGTAGGCTAACAAAGTGTAGAAACAAAGGAAAATGTGACTATTAAAGAATTAAAATAAGCTATTAATCCAGAATATTCCTTTTTTGCTTTAGTTGCAGTCATTATAAAAACTTATGATTTTCTTTTTTTGAAAATGATGTTTCGGGGCTCCGGCAAAGCGAAGTGAGCTTCAAAGCTGCGGAACTCTATAACTCCGGAAACCTTAAATAAATGTTTATTTAAAACTTAAATGTTTTAGATTTATTTAGCCTCATTACTAAAACTGGGTTTAACACTTTTAAAAAATGTTTGATTTACAAAATGTTAATGAAATATTATCTACGGTACATTATACTATTTAATTATTCAAAAAGTTACAACAAAAATAAGGCGAAACTTTTGAGTTTGAGTTCCAGTTTTTAAATGCCGTACCAAGTCAACCTTTTTGTTTTAGATTTTGATTATTTTTTGTAAAAACTTTACTCTTGCCCCAATAACCCACAAAATTTTTTTCATCAAAATATTTCCAGTGGTTCAAGAGATATGCCCCCCAAAAATTGCGTTTTTTTGACAAATCTGTATATTTAAAAGATTGCTAAATAGTTTTAAAATTTAAATTGCAAAAATTGCACTCAAAAAAAGCGGTACTTTCTATTTTAAGTTGATACCTTAATCGTTAAGGTTGATTCAGTATTTGTCGAGATATTGCATTTCCCGTGCAAAAAACCTGCGTTTTTTTGTTAAAACCACCAAACGACAGTAATTTTATGAAGTTTGCCCAACATTTTTGTCAACACATTGTATTTTCAGCTAAGAAATTGCTGGGTTTTTGTACGGAAAAGGCAATATTTCGACAAATAGTGAACCAATCTTAACAATCAAGGTATAAAATTAAAGTAAAGTAGCCGCTTTCTTTAAAGGTGCAGTATACTAAATCATGGTGTATTTTTTTTGCTGTTTAATTCATACTAATCGATGTATGAAGTCACACTGAGAAAAAAAATTGTATTGCATCAGAAATAAATTCTCAACGATTAACAAGTTATTAACAAGAATACCGCTTGGTTATTTCCATTGTGTTTTTTATAAACCATTTCTCAAAATAAAACATTTCTATTAAACAGATAGTAACAAAACTTCATAGAATTCATGCTAAGGTATCAAAAAGCTTAAATTTTAAATTTGATTCAATTACGAAAAGTATTAGATGAATAATGCCATTTTAAAAATATCATAATCCAAAAATAATGTTTGGTTTATGGTGTGTTTTAGAAGATTTTTATAATTGCAAAATGTAAAACTTAAAAAAGTGAAATACCTATTTTATAGGCAGTTCATTTTTATCAAATTTTTAAAGGGTAAAAGTACTAGAAAATAGAAAAAACACACAAAAAACACAAATAAAAAGTAAAAAAAAAACACACCAAAAAACATTTTGTATATTTTTTGAAAATGACAGTTTATATAAATACTCTTTTAAAAAAAAAAAGATTTATGCGCTACTAATTTGTATTAATTTTTTTAATATGCGTCAATAAACCGTTTTCTTTAGCACAATGTTTAAAAAACAACATTGGAAATCCAGCTCTTGTTATACTCGTTCCCCGTGGCTCTTAATTTTGGTATACAATTTTTAGGGAATTCATCCAGACAAATCAAAACGCAAAATAAAACACACCATGAATTAGTATATCACCTTTAAAATTTGTATTTCATTTTTTAGTACTCTATTGTAGCAATCTTTCAAGCACTACTATAATGTTTTCCATTTAAAAATGATTTTATGATAAAAATACTGATTATAAACTTACACTTAAATATTTTGTTTTTCGTTTTATCTTTACTTTCCCACATTTTAGATTCTAAAAAATAGGAGGCGAACGCCCACAGACCAACTACAACAAAAAGATATTATAAAATGAACATGACTGACAAATTCCGCAGTAGTATGTAAAACATAAAATCACTAAAAACGAAAGATGCTCATTTTTTTCATTTTGTTTTTTTTGATATTTTTTTTTTTAGAAAAATGCTCCAGCAATTCTTAAAAGGGTGAAAAAAAGCTCCAGAGCTCCGTTCTGGAAATGCGCAATTTAAAGCTTGTTTGCACTTGAAATATTATTTAGTTATTTTATTTACATTTCCCCGTCTATTTTCACGTTTATTTTTATCTCACAGGAGCTCCGCAAAACCGCTCTGCTGCTCCTAATATTATTACAAATTTAATAACTTTCAAGAAATAAGTTGATAAATTACGAAAATCCTCATTTAAATTTGCAGAAAAATTGTTAAAAATTTACTTTTTTAAAGATTTAAGTGACATAGTGTATAACTTGCACTGTTTTAACGTTCGAATCACTTTAATTCAAAGCCTACGAACGCAAAATTAATCTCAGTTTGTTTTCCTTGGCTGCTGAACAATCAGGAAAGACCACTCTCCAGGAGAAAGAAATTGCCTCGGATGCAGGTATGGAACGGCGTTTAGCGCCCCGGTCGATCCCTAGTTGTCATGCGCTTTGTTTTACTTCCGCGTAAAAGACATGTGCTTTTTTTCTGTTTTACTCTCGGGTACTTTATTTCCGGGTTAGAAAAAAGGGTTTTATTTTTGCTCTCGCCATGGGTGCTTTATTTCCGTCACCCTAATAGTTAAAATACTTTAACCCTTTGGGATTTTTTCGTATGAAAACCGCTCCATATCCGCAGAATGGATTCCGCGTCAGTGCTGCTCAGTGTTTAACTCCGCGTCCGGGACGCAATAGGCGCCTCGCTTAACACTGAGCAGCGGTGACGCGGACATGTAGGGAAATATTTTGAGGATATTTAGCGAAATGAATTCCAAAGGGTTAACCCGTTCCGTGATGGTCTTTCCCTCTTTACAGCCGTGAAACATTCGTCTCATGGTGGTTGCATTTCCTCATGACGAAGCGTGGGTAAGCCTTACCGTGGTAAACTCTACGTACTTAGGTGTGTAAGGTAAGCTAGGTCGTACTTAGGTCATAAGTAATTTTTTGTGCGTGATTAATGCCTAGTAAGCGATAAAACTGAAATAGTTAGAGCTTAAATACTTAATTGCAAATACTTAATTACTTACTGAAATACTTAATTGCAGTATGCAAATAAATTTTTGCAATATAAAATATCCTACGTAATGCACTGTATCCGTGAATATTGCTACCGTACAACTTTAAGCATTTTAATTTGCTCGCTCACTGGGCACTAATCACGCACAAAAATTATGTATGACATAAGTACGACCTAGTTCATAGTAAGGTTTCATGGTTGTAATCGAGACAAAGGCAATCACGGGAACGGGTTAAAATATATTTTATATGAATAAATTTTGAATTAATTATTTAAAAGGCGCAGTCCCAAAGCTTTCTCAACTTTAAATTCCAGAAGCTCTGGAGAAAATTTCACCAATCGATTAACAATAAGTTTCAACATTAAAAAATTCGAAACTTTAAAAAAATGTAAATTTTTTAGTTGGATTAAAAAAAGTGATCTGAAACTACTTTGTAAGTTATTAAGGTGATAGACCGGAAAACGTACCCTAGGAATAAGGGGTTTTTATTATGTGGAAAAAACTTATAGTATTGAGAGAGCCAAAATATTTGTGTTTGTGTAAGGCAAAACAGACAGCAGGAAATCAGCGAAGCAGAAATGCGTGATTAAATATTGCTTTAAAAAGCCTAAGTAATTTAGATTTCACTTTATAGTCTGGATTTCCAGTATATTGAAAACACATCGTTCGAATAATTGACTGTCGCTTTTAAGATTAAGTGCTATGTATAACAAATTATCCAAATAATTGATCCGTAATTTCGCCATAACACCATAAGTCGTTTTTGATAATAAACTAACGATTTGTTTTAAATTTAAGTCACAGATTATACAATACACAAATACTTTTAAATTTCAATATATTATTATGTTCAACGAAAAAAAAGTTACACGATAAATTTAATAAAACACTAGGAATAGTTTATGACAAATTTTACTTTTTTGAATATACAATGAAATTTATACTAGGAGAAAAAAAATCAGTTCAATGGGGTTTAATTTCTACTCACACAAAAGAACGTAAAAACACTTTATTAACTACTATTTTATGTAGTATCTGTGGACAAAATGGACCTTTATAGCTAAAATTTGATTTTCAAGCTGAAGTTCTGTAATTTTCAATAAACGTAAAATTTTAAACTCAATTGGGACGTCTTTATAATACCCATTAAGATTATAAATTTTCTTTAGCTATGTTAGCTAAACGTTTTGTGATTACTTTTAAACGATAAGATAAAAAAATGTACTAAAGATTATGGTTTTAGGTTTGAATGAAATTTAGCGCTATTAAAAGCAGAATTGAGTAGAACTATATCAAAAACTACAGCCAGAAACAGATCGGACAATTGTAATAAACGGTCTAAGCCATTTTTTGATTATGTTCTACTCTGGTTTTTAGATTTATTTTAATAAAGTTATATAGGTCTCAAATAACTTTTATAAATTTTTAAAAAATTAAACCAAAAAGGAGAACAGGTACGGGGTTTTTATAGCCGCAAGTAGGGAACTTGGAGCCGCCGGAAAAAAATTTCACCTTTTTACTCTCTTAAAATAGTAATTTTTTACAAACAAAACTACTAATTAATTCCTTGAAAAAGAACCAGTTAAAAAATTAGTAGATTTTTTACTAATTCAAGTAGTTAAGTAAATATATGGAAAATTTACTACTAAAGTTAGTAGATTATAAGGTTTTACTAAACAATTTAGTAGATTATTTTACTCAGTAATCAGTAACAATTTCCTGCCTTTTTGAATAAATCCATCAAAATTTTGTTATTCTGACCTATTATAAAATTTTTAATATCCCAAATCGATAAAATTTAAAAAAATTGCGGTTTAATTAAGTTCATGTAAAGGGCATGTTGTTCGGACCATGAGGATATAATACTCACCCACCAAAATTACCTATTTAGCATTTTTGTATACCAAAAATGCGAACAAAATACCCCACACACCTCAGTGTTTAATATATGATTCACTGACGTTGATTGCCCAAATTTGCAAAATATATAGGCTTAACCTATAGGCTTAGCTTATGCTTAGGTATAGCTTTTATCGATTTTTATTTTTGGCTCCTAGTTCTCTCGGCTCCATCGACCCTAAACCCGAGAAAATTATAAATTATTTTAAAAAGAAACTTTACTCGGTCAATTTAACACGTGGATTGATAACCCAAAACCGGAGTTCAAACCATTTTATGATATTAATAAAATCATGAAATGAACTGCATATCGCTTGATAGTATAATGTTGTAAAAATAATGATTTTTGATTATTTTAAGTTAAAGTAAATGTACTTTGAAAAATTTTAGTTTTAGTAAAGTAAAAGTAAAAGTAAGACTTATTTTTTAGTTAAAAGCAGTAAAAGTATATAAAAAACATTTGCAACGGAGCGAAACATCCTTTTCTAGCTCCATAGCACCGTTCCAAAGTGTTTGGTTATTTTAATGTATAAATTTTCATTTTAATAAGTTTGTTAGTGCAAATAAATAGTTTTAGCGTGTAAACAGCTAAAAAAATTTTTTGTGCCACTGATTTTACAGCAAGCTCAGAAGGAATCTACCTGTTAAAATTACTTTAAATTACTTAAATTAATTTAAGTAGTTGCAAAAAAAATCCAATAAAAGTAACAGTAAAAGTAATTAAAATTTTAAAAATCGAGTAAGAGTAAAAGTAAAGTTAGGTGAAATTTAAGTCAAGTAAAAGTGTTCCAAAATCCGTCACTGTTTGTGCTTTAAGTATTGAATTGAAAGATTTTACTCGCCAAAAAATAATAAAAATACAACTGTCAATAAAACATAAATCACAAGAAACATATAAAAATAAAATTGCAAGTGGGCAGGTAAAGGTTAAAAACACTAATTTACCGCCCAAAAAAATCTAAAGCTAGTTTATACTGGAAAACTGTTTCTAAATTCAACTTAGCAAGTTTAATAAACTTTGCAAAAACGGGAGATATTGACTTTGTTTAGTAATAATTTAAAATTTGTTAAGCTTTTGGCTCCAACAACTTGTTTAAGTAGTGAATTCCAAACTTTAATTATTCTTTCACTAAAATAATTTTTTCGGCAATTTTTTTTTAATATCAAACTTACATGTTTTGATATTAACTTTAAATCATCTCCACGTAAATTGTAATTGTTCTTTTCTATTACAAAAAATCGTAAATTTTAAATCAACTTTTTGATATAATATTGTATATACCATGTGTAAATCAAATTTTAGTCTTCTTAATTCGAGTGATTCCAAATAAAAACATTTTAATCGGCAATTATAACTATTTATGGTATATTGAAACGTATAAAAACTATGCGGGTGTAATATTTTTGGACTTTTTTCAAGCAAACTATATCTTTTATCAAATAAGGATTCCAAACTGGAGAATTAGATTCTAAAAACGGCCTTACATAGGTTTTAAAAGCTCTTATCATTAAAAAGAGTTTTTGGAAATAAAACATTTTTAAATTAATCCAGCCCGCGAATAAGCTTTTTCCGCAATCGAATAAGCTTTTACAGAAAATTTTAATGAATCATTAAAAATAATTCCTAAGACCTTAATTTTTTTTACTGATTCAATTTCTGTACCCCCGAGATTGTAAGATTTGTTCTCAATGGAATTTTTTCCCACTGAAAAATTATTACATTTTTGTAAGCAATGTTGAGTTGCCAATCCGCAGCCCATTTACAAAATTTATCCAAATTTTTTGTCATATCTTTGTTGTTGTTGTTTTTTCTTGCATGAAAAAATTTCCCGTCATCGGCGAAAAATTTAATTTCACAAGATCCCTGTAAACAGCTTGTTATATCGTTGATATATAATACAAACAAAATAGGATCTAAAACGGACCCTTGACGTACCCCGGAAAGGCATGAAATTGAATCTGAAAGTTGGTCCTCTTTAGACACAGCTTGGGTTCTATCCGTTAAAAAACTTCTTACTTAGTTTAAAAGTTCATAATTAATTCCGTAAGCTTTAAGCTTTTGAAGCAGTTTAGAATGACAAACCGTGTCAAAAGTTTGAGCAAACTCAATGTAAACTGCATCTATTCGCATTTTTTTATTTATGTAATTAGTCAACTTATTTAACATTGACAATAATTGAGTGCACGTTGATTTTTTTGCCAAAAAACCAAACTGGTCGTCAGTAATAAGATTATTTTTTCTGAAATAAAGCAGAAGGTCATCTACCACTATTCTTTCCGCTACTTTGCTTACACAGCTTGTTAAGGAGATTTGTCTAAAATTTTCTCGTGACAACTTTATTCCTTTTTTATGTATAGGTGATATATTACCGCTCTTTTCTACTCTTTCCGTAGAATCCTTGTTTTTATAGTAATCTCCAAAAGCATACAAAGCGGAATAACAATGTTTTCAGCAATGGATTTCAGGAATAAAGCTAGATAACCGTCTGGAGTTTTTGAAATTTTTTACGGTAGGTTTTTTAATGCTTTTAAAACCTTAGCCTAGGTAAAATCTATTCTATGCAACCCGACGTGTTCAGGAACTTATTTGGGAAAACAAGGAAAATATTGTTATTGACAAATATTGTTATTATTGTTATTGACAAATACATAAGGGTCCACCCGGGGGTGAAATCCCCCCCTAGCAGACCCGACCAAAAACACCTATGGGGGGGTAAACACTAATCCTGAAGAGGGGTCTGGTTGCTGTTGCATTACATGAAACTTATCTCCCCTATACAGGTTATACAAAGGGCAGGCGCTGAGACAAGCCAGTAGGGGCGAAAAAATTTCACCCTCATGGTTGAGACTCTTCGTCCAACATTGATAACGATGTTGGCAACTTTTACCGCTAGAGTGTTTACTGCGCGCAGTGTCCACCCATTCCGAGGTCTTAGCTAAAGGATTTTAAGTCGCTGCCTGATTTTGATCTTACATTTAACGTCGTACATGAGCAGCATAGGTGTCCGTGCAAGGCAGTGATACAGACTCCACACACTATGGAGCTGCATTTATTTGTTCACTAGTTTGCTAGATGGAAAACTGCCATGCGTAGCTGACGTACAACAACAATCACTCTAGCCATGCCAAACAGGACTCATTTCTATAAAAGAAAAGATCCAGCGACCAGGTCCAGATGGTTGGTACCCATAGGCCCCTTGGGTGCTGACTGAAGGTCAGCACGGTCCTGGTGGCTCGCGGCAGCCCCTCAGAACTGGGTGGTCTGGGAAGCGAGCCCAGTGGGGTCAATGGGCAGAGCCCCTTGTTATTGACAAATAGCGGCGCAAAATAACTATTAAAAAAGCATGCCTTTTCCTTGTCATCAACAGTGTACTTATTTGTCGTCTAAAATAGCAGGAATATTTGCTTTGTTTTTGGTTTTGCTATTTACGAATTTGTAAAACTTATTTATACTTCCGAAATTAAGTACACGCTTTTCGAGTGTTATATAATATCTTTCACGGCTGCATCAAACTGCTTACAACTGTTTTGATATTTTTTCCTAAAATTTGGTTTTTGTTTTAGAATTTTAAACAAGCGTCGCTTTTTCTGTTATAATTTCCTTATAATATATAGAATTTGCTTTTGGATTTTATTTGCGTTTTGGGTACATAGTTTGCAATACAGTAATCTAATATTTTATAAAAATTTAAAGCAAAAACTTCAATAGTTAAAACTCCATATTTATCCTTGCAAGAATCTTTTATTTTTACCCAGTTAATTTTTGACAAATAATTATTTATTTCAAAAAGTTTGGATTTTTTAAAACTAAAATATTTGCAAGATTTATATTCGCCTTTTATAGGCGTGTTTAACAAAAAACCAACAGAATTGTGATCGCAGCACTTAAAAAAATTTGGTTCTACACTTATGTTTCTAAAAATTAATATGCTTTGGGTTAAAATTAAGTCCAAAATATTCCGACCGCGAGTTGGATCTGTAACTAATTGTTTTAAGTTGTTTCTTAAGCAACAGTTTAAAAATTCTTGCCAGCAAATGTTACCGTAATTTAGAGGCACTGTCCACTTAATACACCGGAAATTAAAATCACCAACTATAATAACTGGAAAATTTAAACAATTTACGTAGTCTAATAATGCGGTTAGTAGTTTAGTTTTATCAAGGTCAAACGTATTTGATGGGGGATAATATATTGCTAACAACCTATAAACTGTTTTTTTTTCTATAAATATATATCAACAGAA
>JASAMX010005335.1:0-10518 GCA_030248175.1 Microlaimidae sp. YZB2_3
GAGTTTTATTAATGATTAAAAAACGCAAACTAAAGCTTTTACACGCATTGTTTTTATTCGGTTTTGTTTTTCTAAAAATTTCACAAAATCTGTTATTAATTTACAGGTTTTAAAGAAACTTGTTTCAGTCTTTTCTGGCATTTAGTTTTTAGACTTATGTAGCTTTATACTATTCCATTTAATATAAGGCTTTTTTTCGAATTTTTTTGTTTCGTCTTTTGCTAGAATAAATATTCTAAATAATATTAACTAAATAAATATTGTGTTATTCAAAACATAAACTTAAATTTTGCCTTTTTGACATTGAACAAAGGATAAATTGGACTGAAAAGCAAATGTCTGGTGTTAACACTCCTCTAACACTTCAATTACATCCAATTTCAACCTGAATTAATACAGTTTTGTTTGGACAACAAAAAGCAAGGGACTGACAATTATATGCGTGTAAAACAACTTGATATGTTACTGTGTCAAATCAGCCCGATCTCAGATTAAATGCATTTTATTGTAGTATTTTTAAAACTTGAAATACTACAAAACATTATGTCTTAAATTAAGCATTACAAAAAGTTTTATTTTCTGATTAAACCAAAAAATTTACATGTGAAAGACTTTGTTTTTTGCACAAAAATTTAAACTATGGTCAAAATGATTTAAAATTGTTTTAATATTGTTGTTAAATCTCCAGTTTTTGAAAAAAATAAATTAAAAGGTATTTTTTAAACAGATTTTGATATCGCATCGAAACCTCTGACCAAAATATTTTTTGTGCTAGGTAGGTCCATAATTTATGACAAAGTCTGTCTGCACGTGTTTTTTATTCTAATGCGCCGCAAAATTGGGGAACGAAAAAAATTAATGGTAACTTTTTGTGTTCTGTTATGTTTTATTTTATTAGTTTTTCATGTGTCTCGTTTATTTCAATTTACTTTTGTGTGACTCTTAAATATGGTTTGCTATGTTTATCAAACATTTAGCAAGAACGCATCAATTTTAAACAAAAAAAATTATTTAATACTGTATACTTATTTTATATTATTTTCTAAACTTGATTTTATAGCAACGTAACAGTTTAAAACATAACTTATTGCTACATATTTGGTTCCCGCAAATTTTTGTGAAATCAGTCAAAGTTAACTTTTATATAGCTTGTTATTATAGCCGTGTTTTAGTTTACAACTTACACCGAAACCTGTCATGAAATGCGGTAGATACTATTTTTTTATCAAGTCGAGTATTGTTCTAATGTTAATTGGGTTTTACCGATAGGGGCTTTAAATTTCGACGGGGTTTTGAGCTCAGAATAAACCCCCAGAGCTCCAGGATTAGCTTTATTAAATCGACTAAATAATTTTCGTTCAAACAAATCTGCAAATATTACAGTAGTTTTTGAACATAAAGGACCTTTGTTATAGTATGTGGTACAAGGTACACTATATATTAATTATCGAGTTTTAGTGCCATCTCACTATTAAAAAAATAAAAATCTAATATAAATAAAACATCCCAAAAAAACGATCTTTTTATTAGTTAAAAACAAAAGATTTGTTTTTATCATCAATACAATGTCTTATCAAAAAAATATTATCACCCGCCTAAAGCTGCTAATAACAGATGTACCAAGTTAACAGTGCTAGGATACCGCACATGAAAACCTACCTTTTTTGCAGTTCGGACCAAACATGCTACAACTTTAGTCTGTTCAAAAATGATTAAGACTGAAACTTGCAAATCAGTAAGAATTATCCAAGTTTATATTGCCAAAAATTTTACGCTGTTGTTTTTTATTTGGTGTTTTTAATTTTATTTTTAAATTTGGGACAAAAATTATTTATTAAATGATTATATATATTCACTGTAACATTAGACGAGTAAATGTACGCTTAAATATCCTTCAATTATTGTTAAAATTAGTTAATTCATGATAACATATTGATATAATTAATCAAATTGTTGATATGTACATGCAAGACTATTTAAATAAATAAAATAAATTTCACGTTAAATAACTACTTACTATTTTTTTGTGTTTTAAAAATCAAAAATTACAATCTGCCTTTTATTTTGCTAATAGCTACAAATTAGGGTCTTAGTTTATTTATATTAAAATACCATTTTTTTTAACAAATTTTTAAATGTTCTAAGTAAATTTAATTTAATTACATTTTAAAACCACAAATTAAAGACTTCTATTTTCCTTTCTGTAAAAAATATTTGCGATAGTAAAAACAATTTTGTATTTAAACTTTTAAACTTTTTAGGAAAAAGTGTTTTTTAAGTTTGAAAATATACACTTCTTAAAAAATATTCTGAGTAATGATTTAAAATATTATTTAAATCTAAATTTTTAAGTCTATTCTTAAGATTATATTTCAATTAGTGTTTTCATTTTTAATAAATGGGGCTTGTTTGTAATTAAATTTCCAGTGTTGCTTGTTGAACCAAATGTATACCAGAAATGTGTGAATTTAGGACTACTATGTATCACAATCGTTTTATTTTTTTGCTTAAAAACCAAAAATATTTGATGCTGCATGAAAAAAAGCAGCATCAATAGTTTTAACAAATTTTATGTACATTGGAAATTTTCTTAAGTAAAAATATCGTGGTAAGAGGGTTCTACGACGATTGACACCCAACCAAATTGACCCCCAGCGCTGTTTTAGGCTTCTCCTGAGGCCTTTAAGTTTAAGCCTCGGCATAAATCTTCCCCCATTCCCCGCGCCTCTGCCCACCCGCCTAAGTCCCATTCTATTTCTATCTCGAGCGGTCGATTTTAACTATCTGATTTTTATTATATCTTGTAGAGTGTTTTTTCCACTAATAATAAACTTTTATATGATTTACCCTTTTGTTGACAAAATATACTTATATGTCTACAAATTAAAGTTTTTTAATGAAATACTTCTATTAACAACTACAAACTATAGTTTAAACAGCGTTATAAAGCTACATTCAGTTCTGGCTTCGATTAATTTTAATTTTTATATCATCTATCATAATGTCTAAATCCTTTTAATTTATTTAGTGGGAGGGTTCTTTTGATATATTGTTGACCTTATTAAATTAATATTGTAAATTTATTACATGGTATAGTATTTTGAAAAGTCATTATTTGTAAACAAGGCAACTTTGTTTATATTAAGGGTTTGTTATAAATATACTATGCCGCAACATATACATAAATATAAAACTGCGGACACATTAAAGGCTGGTTCATACTTATGAAAAAACGTCCTTAGGACAGGACAAAAGTCCTTTAGACTTTGTCTAAAGGACAAATACAGCGTAAAAATGTCCTTTGGACTTTGTCCAAAGGACAAAATCTTAAGGACAACGTGTTCATACTTTTTGTCCTTTGGACTTTCTCCTTTTGGATTTTGTTCTTTGAACTTGGTCCAAAGATAAATTCTAAGTAGGATTCATACTTCGTCCAAAGGAAAAAGTCCAAATGACGTTTTCGCTTGTCCAAAGAATGTTTTGGCTTTTCTAAAATTGTCCTTTGGACTTTGTCTAAAGGACGTTTTGTCATAAGTAAGAACCAACCTTAACTTACCTGAAACTGGAATATAAAAATAATATATGTCAGTACATACTTTTATGTTAGAAAAAAGATTGAATTTATAACCGCAAACGCACACATTTGCAAAATTCTATTATCGATAGTTATTAAAATTCTGAATGATTCTTCCAGGTGCGACGTTATATACTAAATAAGGCAGAATCATTTATAATGCATAAGATATTAATGTGAAATACGCAACGATAAAGTAATGCATTTTACTCCACAGTTTTTAAGCGGACAACAATGATCAATCTCAATGGCTGCATTTATGGCTAGAAATATAATTCTTTGTTTAGTATACAGACTAAAAAATTAATAACCTGGTAATAGCTAAAAAATTTGAGGTAACAGCTAAAAAAATTTTAAAAAGTTAACATTTCAAGCAAATTTAAACTTAACATTATTGTTTCTAGCATAAATATTTGGAAAAAATTTTTAAGGGTGCGGTACAAAGGATTCAATTTTTTCGTTTAAATTTCGCTGGTTTTTGGTAGGTAATCTTTTTTTTTCCAAAATTTTACTACTTTCTTCATTAAAATATATTTAACGGGTCAATAAATATCGATTTAATGGTTTCTGCATTTGAAAAAAACTATTTTTCGCAACACATATATTGTTTAAAAAATTTCGAAAAGAAAACGGGCGTTTTTGTTTTTTTTGCGTTATTTCAAGCTTTATTCCGACATCTTGATTCTAAATTTTAATAAAATTTTGGCAAGATTTTGATTTTTATATTTTTGTTTAAAAAAATATGTTTAACCCATTTCTCCGGAAACGTGAAAGCTGGAACCGGTGAGTCGGCAAATTTTCTTAAAAAATACTGAGTTTTAGTCTTCTGTCTGTAGTTCTATTATTCA
The DNA here is from genome assembly GCA_030248175.1 of Microlaimidae sp. YZB2_3. Taxonomy (NCBI): domain Eukaryota; kingdom Metazoa; phylum Nematoda; class Chromadorea; order Desmodorida; family Microlaimidae; species Microlaimidae sp. YZB2_3. The sequence goes on from JASAMX010005335.1 coordinate 4,423, forward strand.
AAGTTTTATTTAAAACATTATTATTATATTCGAAATAAAAATAATTTTAGAATATATAAAAATTATATTTTTATTATTCTAAAATTGTTTAAATAGAAAAAAATTTTCAACAAAACTAAAAAGCGTATAAAATTGCTATCATTTTTGAGGACTGGTTTTACGCTTCCTTTGTTTCACAAAAAAATTGCAGGTTTAGGGTAGCTGACTTAATTTCGGACACTTTTTTAAAGTTTTTTTTGAAAATTTTTTTTGTCTTTTCTAATCGAGCCAAGATTTGGTCTAAAAATCAAACGCCAGCTATTTTTGGTGCAAAATTTAAAAATTTCTGTTACACTTAAAATCAGTGTAGGTTTAAACTTTTTTGTTATAGTGGCCGAAGTTAAGGCACGTGCCATTAACTTTGGCCAAATGGAAAAAATGGCAATAACTATTGCTAAAACGAACAATAAACATTTTTAAAGGATGCAAATTTATCCTTAGGTGTTGCTATTGGTACACAAAACTTAATTTTTTCCCGTTTGCAAATTCTTATAGTTATTAGCAAGACGGTAAATAATTATGTCAAAACCTTAAAAACACAAGTTTTAATAACATGTGTTTTTTGTTGAGTTTTTTTTTGGCGTAAAAAATATTTCAACATAAAATTGCTTTTGTTACAGCCTTAATTTCGGCCACCTTTCAGGTTTAAAAAAACAAAAACAAAAGCCTAAAACACAAAAAAGATTACATAAACCAAATTTATCAACTTTAGGGATAAACAAAACAAAAGTTAAGTATCCCTCCGCCAAGAAAGTAACCTTTTTTATTGCATTAAAAAATCTTTGAGAAATTCTATACTGGTATATTAATAGTTCAAACCTAGTCAATTTGGACTACTCCAGCCCGCACAGATGTTTACTAGCTAATTCCTATAACTGCATTCCTCCGCCAAGGGAAATAGCCTGACATTTTCACTGTGTTTTAATTTACTTTACACAATTTTTGAAGCATTGTTACTCTATATCGTGGTACGTTGAGTGGGGAAACCCCATTTACATTAATATTTACTATTTTCACTATATGATTGCATCCCTCCGCCAAGAAAATAACCTGCCTTTCTTAGTTTGTTCCTATATTATTTTTAAAAAATTCCTTACAGTCTATTCATAATTTAATACAACCTAGTAAATTATGGGTTATGTAACCCCGCCCATACACATAATGGTACAAATCGTGTTAAACAGACTCTTTCGAGAGAATTTTAAGGTGGACTAAATTAACGGAATCTAAAATTCGCAGTAGTTAAACGCATTGCAAAATGATTTCAAAAAATATCAAAATATGAAAATTAATAATTTTGAGCCTTAAATAGAAGTTATTTTGAGGTTATATATTGCTTTGTTCTAAATTTGATGCAGTTTAAACACAAAGCAAAAATTCAGAAAGTCACCTTTTGTTGAAAATGATAATGCAGAATAACACGAATAAAAAACTTTGGAAAAACACTTTATTCAACATTTGTCCACTTACTTTTATGCTAGTTTTTTGCGTTTTCAAAATAAACCCATTTTCTAACACCCTAAATTGGTGGTTGAAATTAAGGTCCGGCCAAAATTAAATCAGAAATGCTGCTACAAAACATTACTGAAATAAAATTTGTAATCATGGTGTCAAACCGAAACTAAAAATACGCCCACTTTTGATGCCATAACTTTTATTATAGCAGAAACAATGCTAAAGAACAGAATGTCCTACATAAGCCTTTTTTCGGCAATTTTCGAAAGTCCTATTTCCTTAAACCGTTAATAAATAATACGTCGGCAAACAAAACCCTTAAAAATTTTAAGGATAAAGTTTTCCAACAAAATATCAAAATTTAAGACAAAAAAAACGCTGTGCTGCATCTTCAAATAATAATCCTCCACGATTTTTGTTTTATCGTATAAATTAATTACTTACTACGTTCGCATGGGCCTTAAAATTATTATAAACTTTGTAATATTTCTTAAAACAATTTTTAATCTTATGAATGACGCACCAGCTATATTTTAACTACTCTTACTTAATTACTATTAAAGTCTAAGGGTCCTTTTGACCACCTTTGGGATTTAAGGGAAAACTTAAGGTAGACGTTTAAGTGAAACAGTTTATGCAACGCACTTAAGGTGAATTAGCTTGTTTGCAAATTTAAGAGAGCAATTACCCTTAAACGTTTTGTGCAACCGGCCCCTGTTTTTTGGATATTGCCATTCAAGAAACTAGAAGACATCACGACACCCAAATTTCGTCACCAAAAGCCTGTTTTATATTAAAATTTTCATTAGACAATTTTTATGAAGCAGAAATACGCTGTTCTAAAAACTTTTATTTCAAAACGTAAAAAATAACGTACGTTATCAAGGACTGTTTTTTTACCAAACCTAGAAACCAACGCAACACAGGGGTGGTGTGTTTAAAAAATTACAACACAAATAACACAAAAATTAGTAAAAAATGTTGGGTTCTTAACCACTTTTAGAGGACTACGTCTTTAATCTTATATTTTATTTTTAAAAGTACCATAATAAATTTACCAATACATTAATTAATTTTAGAATAACAGATTTCTGCAATCTGACATTATACAAAGTTTTAAAAATAATTATTTACTAAAACACTTTTAACAAGAATACATGAAAATTAATTAATAAAGAAAAGAAGAATGAGAAATGAAAAACAAATTATACGGGGTATGTGTGGATCCAACCTAAATGTATACGTATATGCATTTAATTATATGCATACGTATCCATATGTTATGCATACGCATGAATTTTTTTATATGCATACCTATTTATGCATAATTTTAAAAAAAATTATGCGGTGTGGTAATTTAAAAAAATACGTGATGCAGTGAAAATATGTTCCGGTCGGTAGATTTAAGGCTGGTTTATACTTATGACAAAACGACCTTTGGAGAAAGTCCAAAGGACAATTTTAGAAAAGCCAAAACGTCCTTTAGACAAGCCAAAACGTTCTTTTCACTTTTTCCTTTGGACGAAGTATGAATGCTACTTATGTAGAATTTGTCCTTTGGACGAAGTCCAAAGGAAAACATCTAAAAGGAAAAGTCCAAAGGACACAAAGTATGAACACGTTATCCTTTGGATTTTGTCCTTTAGACTTTTTTCTTTGGACTTTGTCCTTCGGACGAAGTCCAACGGACGTTTTTACACTGTATTTGTGTTTTGACAAAGTCCAAAGGACTTTTTTTCTTTGGACTTTGTCCAAAGGACGTTTTGTCATAAGTATGAACCAGCCTTTAGCCTCGATTTTGAAAATCTTATATTAAACGGATTTTTATGAGAGATAGTTCAAAATGACCGCCATATAATTTTTTCCAAAATAGCGTTTTAAATTTTTAAGTGTTTTTTCAGGAATATTTTTTTATTTGAGTTTATTTAAGGAGAAAATTTAAGCCGAAAATTTTAAAGACAGAAAATTGCACAAAGATATAAAATTTTTGTATCCTTAAAATATTTAGTTTTCTAGTAAACAATTTGGGTTATATTACATTTATTTATAATAAAATTTTGTCCATTATCGGGTTAAAATAGGTAGTAATAATACCATCTTTTGAGCTACTTTTTTGAGCACTTAAAATTTGGAAAAAATAGCGAATAGTTTTGTAAGCTCATATTAATCAACAATGATTAAATTATATATCATCTGATAGAAGAGAAAATTTTTAAATTTATACGGTAAATTTTTGTGTTTTTTTTTGTTGAAAAAGTGGGTTTTTAGATTATTTATGATACTATGAAAATTGTTTAGACTTTCAAAAATTTCCCTATTTTGTAAAATTTGCAATAAAGTAACTAACATCTGATAATTTTAAAACAAAGTACAATTTTACATTAAAAACACAATTTTATTTCTTCAGCCAATGGGAAATTTAATGAGGGCCGCTTAATGCCTTTGGGCCTAAAATTTATTTGGCCATTTAAAAAAAAACTGGCGAAATTGGGTATTTTAAGCGGGCGATTATAATATATGTTCCAAAGCAGTTAAAAATCAAAATAAAGACATTATTTGAAAGAAAACTAAATGAGCTTTGATAATTTAAGTTTAAACTTTAACTTCATAAGGTATTTCGCAGTTTATAAACAAAGTAAAATAAGCATTTAAAAAAATGGTGATTTTGGACTATGAAATACAGAAATTTTTTGTGCGGAAATTTTTTTCATTTGTATCAGGTAAAGAATGTTAGTGAAGTTGGGGTTTATATATGTTACGTGTTTACGTTTAAAAACAATCAAGCAATTTTTAAGGAAAATAGCCCCAGGTGAAAAAACTGTATTTTTGCAAGAAGAGTCTCAAACTTGTCTTAATTAAAATAAAATAAGTTCAAAAAAAGTCTGTTTAAAATAAAGCCAAAAAGTAAAATTCCTTAATAAATTAATGAAAAATTTAAAAATAGTTAAAAAATGAAATGAATTCCATTAAATTTCCTAGTGGAGGAGTATAATTGTTTTTTAAAGATATATTGTATTTTGTTTCCAATTTACCGGATGTTTTTAAATTTTTTGCAAATTTTCAAAAATAGGCTATTTGTTTAAAAAATCTAAACAATTTTTAAGGTGTCAAAAAATGTAAAAAAAAACTAAGTTTTTTTTTTTAAGTCAATGTCTATATATCTTAATAGTTGTTGATGAGTATAAATCTAACAAATTATAAATAAACTATCGGTATTTTTCAGTTTTGAAGTCCAAAAAAAGTAGCTCAAAAGGTGGTATTATCACTAACTATTTAGACCGGATAATAAACATAATTTTCTTATGAATTATTGTAATATAACTCAAATTATGTACTACTCTCGAAATATGATTAACCCTTGTACCTGTCTCCGGAAGACAGTAGGCAGGTAGGAGGTAGGTAACACTGCCTCGGAGGCAACTATGTAGGCTACAATGGTCAAAGGAAGCACGATAGTAAGTTAAAAATAGTTACAATAGTTTATAAACCATAGGAACCTTGCACTGGAACTCAGTTTATACATGAAGTATGCAATAAGATAGCGAGTCACCATAATGGATAATTACCGTATCTCCTACTTATTTGTTGTAGTATGCAGATCAACCAATCGAAAATTTCGCGCTCTTTCGATCCGTTGATCTGCGTACAAAAAAAGATAAATGGGAGATATACGGTAATTATCAATTATGACCCGCTAGCTTCTTGCATACTTCACATGTATAAACTGAGTTTTAGTGCAAGGTGCCTCATATGAACACTCTAACCCGTTCCCGTAATAGCCTTTTCCTTGGTTACAACCGTTAAACGTTCCTGCGACCTACGTCAAACTTCCGTCATACCTAATTTTTTACGCGAGTAGTGCCCAGTGAGCGAGCAAATTGAAATGGTTTAAGCGGTACAGTTGCAATATGCAGATTTTTGTCGCGGATACAGTGTATTACGTGGGATATTTCATGCTGCAAAAGTTTGCATATTGCTACCGTACAGCTTTAACCATTCAATTCGCTCGCTCACTGGGCACTATTCGCACAAAAAATTATGTATAACGGAAATAAAACCTACATTACCAAGCAAAACCTGAGGTCATGGGACAATAAATCACTTTTAAAAACGCCGTTTGGTCGTTCACTATCACTTTTTCAGCAGAAAAAATTTCAATCGGTATGATTCCCATACGCGTCCCAAAATTCGATTCGACCCTAATGTAAAATGCACTTTATAAAACATCTTCATACCCTCCCCAAAAATTGAACCGACGTAGACTTGATTTTTGTGGATTTTTGAGATTTTGAGCTTTTCATTTAGAAGTTATAAGCCGATTTATACCCAAAAATTTTTGCCCTATTTATGGCATGTACAATTTATGTTATTAAGAAAATTTTTTATTAAGCCTTTAATTAAATTAATATTATTTTTTTCATATTACCAAGTGTTTGGCAGTTACAAAAATATACTTTTTATTTTTTTCATGGTAGCAACCAATTTTTTATAATAACCGTTCGAATACCCATAAAATTTTAGTTGTTGAAAAAATTTACATTTTTAAAAAATAACTTATTTTAGTAAAAATACGAATTATATTACAAATTTGTTTGAGCAATA
>JASAMX010005336.1:0-62706 GCA_030248175.1 Microlaimidae sp. YZB2_3
GCAAACAAACTTTAATTTAAGAACTTTACGCAATGAATAATTTGCATATGATGTTACCTAATTTGCATAAGCAAGGTTTGCGTGCAGCTAAATAAACATTCATTGTGATTTTCAGTTCAGTATTATTTTTATTTTCCAGTGGGATACTTAGGCCGGGCCACTAGAGACATTAACCCGTTTCCATAATGGCCTTTTCCCCGTTACAACCTCCGGGCACTCCTTTAATTTGGTCTTACCGGTACTAAAACCGCTTTAAAATGGAGTTTTTTAAAGAAAAGCTGAAAATAATCTAACATGACGTTATTTAAAGGTATGAATTATTTACACACGACTTCCCGTGAAACCTTCGTACGACAAGGGTGAAACCTTCTACTCACGGTGGTAGTATTTTCGTACGTAAATCTTACCGCGGTAAATTCTACGTATGATCTGGGTCATACTTGGATCATACATAATTTTTTGTGCGTGATTAGTGGTAGATTAGTGGTTTGTGGTATTAGTATTAGAGCAAAGAAATTGAAATGGTTAAAGCTGTACGGTAGCAATATGCAGATTTTATGCAATATGAAATATTCTACGTAATACACTGCATCCGTTAATAGAATTAGCATATTGCTACCGTACAGTTTTAACCATTTTAATTTGCTCGCGCATAGGCACTAATCAGCACAAAAATTATATATGACCCAAGTACGACCTAGGTCATACGAAGAGTTTACGGTTATAACCGATAAAAAGGCAATTGCGGCAGAACGGGGTTAACCCGAGTTTACACTAACCTGCAACTAACGAAAAACCAGACATGGCTGATTTATTTATTCAGGAATAAAAAAATTAGGACTATAAAAAAGCGTGATGTTGTAACCAATCAAATCATAGTAATTTAGCGCCACTTATTTTAACCAATCAGTATTCATAAAAGTTGGATATTAAATTTTCATTGGTTGATGTATATTGTTTACTACATGCCCCCATTTGTATTTCCTAAATAAATAAAACGGCCATGCTTGGTTTTCCTTGAGGAATTAAAGCGTTTTTATATGACGGTAAAATTCACTATAACTCAATTTCAAATAAAAAAACTTTTCGAATGCCAATCGTTTAAAGATTTATTATATAAAACAAGAAATTTTTGTATTAAAAATGTCTGAAACCTTAGGCACGGCACGGGTTAGGAAAACAAAGATTAATGTTTTAAAACAGCTCCTTCCAAGTCCTGATTCAGAATTTTTTATGCAGAATACATGATAAAAAGGACATACAGATCCGTTGATCCAACTTCCGTAATCGCTAACAATGTAAGCAGCCAAATTAGCTAACTCCTCTGGCTGCCCCAACCGTCCTACCGGCAAAGATTTCGGACCTTCTTCAGCTGCCCTTCCGGTTGGGTCCAGTCTGGAAAAGGCTCCCTATAATAAAAAAAGAACACGTACATTTAACGCTATATACTTAATCATTCTCATACAGAATACAAATACAAAATGGGAAATGACATAGTAAATCAGTGTTGTCGTGGTCACAAAACTAATAGATAGGTATATCTTACATAGTTTTAAATATAGTTCAATTCCAACCAGTAATAAATGAATAGGATTAATTTTCCAAGAAAAAAAGACGGCACGAAACGGTGTGTTTTTGTGGTGTTTCATTATGAACGGTTAATTCCGGCCGCAGTGGGCGGCCGGATATTATCTTCAGATCATTAATAAGGGAGTGAGTAACTTCCTAACGCTTTCTTTGATTTTGAATAATTCAGCCGAATCAACTTTAAAATTGAAGTTTGGAACATACAACTGACAACGGAGAATCGATTGATAATCACGATTTTGTGATCTGACAAATTGTGCGGTCGATCATGACGTATATGCAAATTTTATTTAAAACATTTATAACTGGGCCGAATAAAATCTATATGACTTGAAATTCGGAACATATATACAACTGACAACGAAGAATAGATTGATAATTACGATTTTGTGATCTGACTAATTCTGCAGTCGATCATGATGTATATGCAAATTTATTTAAAACAATTATAACTCGGCCGAATAAAATTTATGTGACTTGAAATTCGGAACATAGATAGAACTTGTAATGGAGAAGAATCAACTGGTAGCGATGTTTTTTTTTGATTTGACATTTGTGCAGTCACGGTAAATGTGATTTACAGTTATCAAGCTTATACCGTGAAGCACAGCCAAAAACACGGGTGTTAGGTTTGTCCGTATTTTAACGAACATATATACAACTGACAACGGAGAATCGATTGATAATCACGATTTTGTGATCTGACTTTCGTTCATGACGTATATGCAAATTTTAAAGCTAATATTAACGGCCGCCAGTTAGAAGACAAGACTTAAACTAGTTTAGAATTATAAATCAAGTGTTATTTTTTAGTCTACTACAAGAAAAATACGATTATCCGTTGACGATATTTTTTTGAAAAATGACCAGGATTTTTTTCGACAAAATACTATTAAAACCGCCTGTTTTTATATGACTTAAACTGCAAATTGTTTTTTTTATGATTTTTAAAATACCCGCAAGCAAACTTGTAAATTATTTTTTAACATTCTTTAACGTTTACCAAAAATTTTTTACCAAGACTAATTATATGAATCGACTATATCTTTATTGTGTGTGGTTTCTCGGCAGGGATGTAACTTCTCCCAACTATGAACAGGAGCTGAATTTTAACAATCATTTAACAATTTGTTCAAACAATTTAACAACTAAATCTCATCAAAAACAATTAAGAAAAATAGAACATAAAACGCTAAATGTAACAAGCTTAAATAATCAAAGAATTTTACTTTATTTTATTTAAAAAAAAACGAGCTTATGACGGATTTTATTGTTTTTCTGGGCGTGTTTGCGAGGCCGTTTCTAAATATTCATTATTTACGCCAAATATTTCCGGCGTCACGATAGAGCAATGGTTAGAGCTTTTGCTTATCGAAAGAAAGGCCAGGAGTTCGAGTCCGGCGAAGTCTTTGTGTTTTTAAGTTTTGACAGCGAAACTTGCATTTTATTATTTTTTTTAAATCAAATTTTAATTTAATGAAAAATTTTAAAACGTTTTTGATACCATTTTTATAAGAATATTGACTGATTAGTGTAAATAAAAGAAAAATAAAAAAAAAGTCATTGTTTGCACTGAATTTTTGATGTTGCTTTTTTGCTTTCTGCATAAATATATTCAATACATTTTGATGATATAACAAATAATTTTTTTTTAAATTCAATCAAGTTTACAGCTTTTGAAGAGATTAAAATCACAAATAATTAAGTAATATCAAACTTCAAAATAATTATTTTTTTATTTTTTGGAATAGATTTATTGTGGTAAATAGAATGTATTGCGTCAAATTGCAGGTCTTGTTGCATTTAGCGTTTCATATTAAAATTTTCTTAGTCGGTTTTAGCTAGATTTTGTATTTTTAAACACGGTTTCAGCCGTGCGGGCAAGTTATTGAAATTTAGTTTGTAGTCCATACTTATAAGAAGTCACATCTCCGCGGCACTAACACACACAATAAAGAAATAGTGGATATGTGTAATGTTTGTAGAAAGTTGAATTTATTCCTGTTTCTAAGTATCATATTTTAAACTGAAATTCTTTTTGAATATTGTTTGAAGATTCTTTATATTACCAGTCTAAGCATAAATTTATAATCTGTTACGTTTTTAAAATGAATATTTTTGAAAGCTAAATGATATTCAATTCAATCTGCTATTCTAACATAATAAACAAAATGTAATTTACTTCTGTGTAAATTGGTCCGGGGGCAATACAGTTAAATCTTAGACCGTATTTTCCCCATTCTCCCGCGAGTGACCTAAAACATTTTCCTTGTTTATAAATAAAAATTTTGGTTATTTTTATTAAATTTTTAGAACTAATTTTTAGCGTTTAAAAATACTAAAAAAACCTTTAGTTTGCAAAAGGTATCATTGCTAATACGTCAGCAACTGCAAAAAGTACCAAATTTCTATATAAAACCTATATTAATTTTAATGATAATAATATAATGTTGAATTTACTTGCATAAAGCTTCTACTCCAGATTTTGCTGCTGCACTAGGAACCACAAAACCAGACCCACTTCTAGCGTAAGGAGTGGTAATTGATAGAAAGCTAGCACCTACATATTTTAAAATAGAAAAATAACTTTCAATAATAACATTGGACTTTATAACTTACGTTTCATCTCAAATAAAGCTAATGTTGGTTTACGGACTTCTATTATTTTTGCTTGTAGAAAATTTTAATTTTTAATTTCTACCTTAAAATAGAGTAAATAAGATAAATTTTGGGTCGCCACTTTGCTCTTTTTTAGTCAGTCAGTGGTTTCTTTGTTTGACGATGTAAGATGTCAATACAAAAATAAAACTTTTGAAACCGCAAAGAAAGTACAATGAATTAGTTACGTGGCAAGTTTATATAAAAACAATAACCCTCAATCGAGATTCCTAATTTATATAAAATAATGTGACAAGGTGGGAAGCTTCCCGGATTTTGGGGAAGGGTATACCCGACCCCCAAAATTTGGGGGGGGGGTGTCCCAAAAATTTTTTTGGGGGTATACCCCAAATACCCCATTTTTAGCGTTTTTAGTACTGGGACCTCCCAAATTTTAGGGGGGTGTCCGGGGTACCCCCAAATTTTAGGGAGGGGGTGTCAGCTATAGTCGGGATTTTTTTTTGGGGGGGGAGGTATAACCCCCCCGCCCACCTATGTGTGACTGTGACATGTATAATTATCAGACCTGAAAATTGGCATAGTGTAATCTTTCAAACTGAAGGCAAATCAGAAGTGGCTGGTTTATTTGTTTAGGAAATAAATACAGGTATGTGTAGTAAACAATCAAATTAATATAGCGGTAGTTATATCAATCAATCAGAATACATAAAAAGAGGTTGAATTCTGATTAGTTGATGTAGTGCTAAATTGCTTTACTGATAGGTTACTACAGAACGCCCTTGTTTTTATTCCCTGTACAAATAAACCACTGACGTATAGTTTTCCTTTGTTTTTTGAATACTTTACACGATATTTTACCTAGTTAATAATATCATTAAAGAAATATTTGGTATAAAACTACAATCATACAAAGTGTGACATATTTACTAAACATCTGAATTTATTCAAAATCTACCTTGATTAGCCTTGATGAGTCTTTTCCCGAATTCCATAGTAACGTAAGCAGTACCCATGAGTACAATGTCTACAATTGCTTTAAAAGCGTTGGGTGACAGTCTTTCAGTTGGCGATATGAAGTTACCCGCTGCATTGTTGACAATTATATTAGGAAGACCCAATTTTTGAACGCAATGGTCTGCAGCCGCTTTTACATCTTCTGGATTTTTAACGTTTAATTGTATAGGTACAACCTAAAAAACGTTTACCTTCAGAAATAAAATACACATATTATAGATAATAATTTCGCGTCATCCATACATCTTTGAGTATGAGCATTTTAAAAATTAAATACCTGGCAATTTTAACAGTCCACTGCAACTGAGCACTGAGGCTTAAGCATAGTTAAAATTTGAAAATTTTTTTACCAGAATTAATTATATGTGGACTAGACGTGATTGGTTTATTTGTTTGTTTTTAGGGGACTATCAGTAAATAAATAACCAATCAAAACACGTCAAATTGAGGACATTTATATGAACCAATCAGAAGTTACAAAAGTTGGAAATTGAACTGAGATTTAAAATTTTGTTTTAATTTTTGTTACGTCATTATGTCAAGTGATCATGTGACACGCCACCAGTTAGGAATAGTGTATAATAAATCCGATTAAATGGCGCTAGAAAAAAAAATTTTGCTTGCATAATTTATTCAGAAAGAATATCGTCTTAAACACTTTTAAATTAATAACAGAAGAATACTTTTTTCCCAAGCCTAAGCGAAACCTTAAAATCAAGCTAAAAAAATTAAAAAAAAAACCTTTACAAAAAGCCAAACTAAAAGTTTTTAAAATGTCGAATAATGTATTGCTCAAAAAAGTCATTTTTTCAAAGATATTTTGCAGAAGTTTTTTTCCCTCCAGACACCGATTAGCACCCTAAGGTCAACTACATAATATATTGCAGACGTGTGCACGGTCTGGAAATGCCCCCCCGTTTTATTGGAGGATTTGGCCCCCCCGTTTTATTGCCCCCCCCCCGCCAAAAAGTTAAAAAGTACCCTAAAATTATGACGCCGTTTTTGACCTATGATGACGCCATCATCGTGAATTTTTTTGCAGTTTTTAGCCTATTTCAATGTATTTTAAGCCATTTTAGACCTATTTTTACCTTATTATCGCCTTTTTTGTCCCTTTTTTTCCCTTTTCCCTTCTTTTTTTTCCTTTTTTTTCTCTTTTTTTTTTCTTTCCCCATGCTTGCCCCCCCCGGTTTATTGCCCCCCGTTTCAAAAAAGTTGCCCCTCCCCCGTGCCCCCCCATTTTGGAATTGCCCCCCCCACCGTTTTAACCCCGGGGGGGGGCAGTGCACAGGTCTGATATTGTGATTTGTCACTCACCTTGCTACCAGTTTTTTCCTGAATTTCGTTAGCAGTAGCTTCTAAGACCTCTTTTCTTCTATAATAATTTAAAAAATCTGTAAAACAAAGAGTAAAGCAGGATGTCGTAGCTACGTTGATTCTAGGACAGGAGGGTACTGGACACGAGGGTACTGAGCTAAGAATAAATTTATATGACACAATTACGTGAAATTGTTAAACTGCATGAGCTGAAACTGAATTGAATTTTGTTGTTTCAACGCTAAACATTATTTAGTTCAAGCCTTGTCTTGAGACCGGCGAGCGTGGCTTTTTCTATTAAAATGATTTTAATTTTTAAAAGATTACTAAATACCAAAATGTTTTTGGTTACTTCATTTTTATTGAATGCTAAAGAAATAATAGCATCTAACTCTTGGCATAACTTGAAACCAGTAAAGTGTATTAGACATAGCAGGGCTAGTTAAAACCTGGTTAAAGTAATTTGTATGATAAAAAAACTTAATTATGTTTATTAATCCCGTGATAAATAAGATACAACTTTTAATTTTCTAATTTTAATAGAAAATGTTTTAAACGTCATTTTAGCATTAAATACTAAAAAACTGCAGAACAGGAAAATTTATGAATCCACATAAACCAATTGATCTAACTGTAACTACGCTATATTTAAACAGTAAGTCTTATGTAACTTCAAATCAACACGGTATTTGCCTCACAAATATAAAATTACAGATATTACATTCCGCACAAACGACTTGCTCCCGCCGACTCGCTCCCGGCCCAACTCGCTCCCAGCCCAGCTCGCTCCCAGCCCAACTCGCTCCCAGCCCAACTCGCTCCCGGCCCGACTCGCTCCCAGCCCAACTCGCTCCCAGCCCGACTCGCTCCCAGCCCAACTCGCTCCCAGCCCAACTCGCTCCCAGCCCAACTCGCTCCCAGCCCGACTCGCTCCCGTTTAAAACTGTAAACGCATTTTTATAACAGAATATTAGTTTAGTAAAAAATGTACATATGACACAAAATTATATAACAAAAGGAAGATGGATTTTCCTAAGCCTAAGCCTAAGCCTAAGCCTCAGCCTAAGCCTCTTTACTGTGCGATAAAGCATAATGTCTAATAATACACTGCATCACGCATTGCATCAAATCCATCTTCCTTTTGTTATATAATTTTGTGTCATATGTACATTTTTTACTAAACTAATATTCTGTTATAAAAATGCGTTTACAGTTTTAAACGGGAGCGAGTCGGGCTGGGAGCGAGTCGGGCTGGGAGCGAGTTGGGCTGGGAGCGAGTTGGGCTGGGAGCGAGTCGGGCTGGGAGCGAGTCGGGCTGGGAGCGAGTCGGGCTGGGAGCGAGTTGGGCTGGGAGCGAGTTGGGCTGGGAGCGAGTTGGGCTGGGAGCGAGTTGGGCCGGGAGCGAGTCGGGCCATACCGGTACAGGAAATATATCAAAGCATAGCTCATACTTTTGGCTATCTTTTGAAAATATTAGAAAAAACTATTTCTCTATGACGTCATCACTACGGCTGATGTGGTGAAAAAACTTGGCCCAAAAAAACAAAACTTTTTTATTAGTTCGAGATAAGAAACGCCGCTTGGTGTGCTGTTAAAACATACTTTTTCGAGTTTTTTCTGAAAATTTGAGCGAGATCGGCTCGCTCAATTTTTTTTATGATGCGTTGAAAGCGCGCGGTTTTCGAGATTTTTCACCAAATAAATACACTGCAAAAAAGATAGCTTTTGTTTTGCTTCCTGCTCGACGTGTGTACGATTTTGATCATATTGTTATATATCAAATGTCCGCCGTTTTTTATTCCTTAGTTTTGATCTTAAATTTTTTTTTGGGGTTTGACCCCTCGGGGGCTAGGGGGGAGCAAACACAAATACCGTAAAATTTTTTTCAAAATTTTTTTTTAAATCATCAAAAATGTAAAATTTACCACATATTACGAATTTTGATATATCGTTTGTGTAAAAAAACCTAATATTATATCAACTTACAATTAGCTGTAAAAAATGACAAATTCAAAATTTGGAAGCATTCCAAGCCCGGATACTGGCAGCAGCAAATCTTTAAATTAAAAACTTTTCCAAAAAAATAAACCATAAAAATTCTTCTTTTTTTTCGAATTTCCAGATTATTTTGTTAGAAGAACATATTTTCAAAGTTAAAATCCTACTACGAAATTGCCAAATATCGCAGCTAAAAATGCTCTTTTTTAAGTAGTTTCTTACTTGCAAACATGTTTCTCCGTTTGTCAACACAAAAACAAATTTATAATAACTATGTCTCCCAACGTTTTCCAATATCCAAATGTAATTTTTTAAAATTATGCTATTTTTCGTGTAAAAACGTTTGAATCCGCGATCTGGTCTGGGGTCCGCTTCGTTTCAGTCCTGCTTTGTGTCAGTCCTGCTTCGTTTCAGTCCTCCTTTGTTTCAGTCCCGCTTCGTTTGGGTCCTGGCGGAAAATGCGTTCATAAACTAAAGGTAAACCAAACGTAGCTGCAACAGTGTGCTCACTAAACAATTATTTTCTTTTTTTGTGTCACAAAATAAGAATTATTTATAAACTACCATCTAAAGTTGATTTCTTAGTTCAAATCTTTCATTTTCTGAATTCTGATTGGCTGATATGAGTGACGTCAGATTCTCATGATATGAGTGGTTACTTAATGGGGGACATTTTTCAGTCCAACCAACAACTGTTGCAGCCACGTTGGGTTTTTATTTTATTATTATTATTCTAGCAAAAGACGAAACAAAGTTTCGAAAAAAAAGCCTTATATTAAATGGAATAGTATAAAGCTACATAAGTCTAAAAACTAAATGCCAGAAAAGCAGGGGCGTAGCCAGGAATGGTTGACTGGGGGGCCGGAGCGAGAATAGGTGGGGCACAATTGTCATCATTCAAAAAAGTGCTAAACGGAGGGGTTTGGGAGGCGGCGGAGCCCCCTTAACCATGGGGGGGTCTGGGGGCTGTAGCCCCCCAGAAAAATTTTTTTAAAATAGAGCCAAGGACGTAGCCAGAGTTTCATTTGGGGGGGGCGGATTGTAGTACAAAAAAAAATTTCAGGGGGGGGGGGCGGAGCCCCCCTTAATTTTTGAAAACGTTAAAAAAGCAGGGATAAACGTAGATAAAGCTGTATAATCCACTGTTTTTGGCCTAATAACCTATTATCTAATGTTTTTAGCGGTAAAAACATGTTTTCTTAGTTAAAAATTACATAAGCACACATTGGCAGAGCCTGGATTTTACAAAAAAGGAATTTAGAGACGTTAGTTTCAGACCCCTTGGCTAAACCCACATTGTAAACCAAAGCACATGAGCAGCATCTCGGCTCCATGTTTTCTAGGGTACCTACCTATATGAAAAAAATCCGAGCCAATGCTATAGGCGGCAGGAAAATTTAGGAGGGGGGAGGTACATAAATCAACCAATATGATTGTTTGTTTTGCTTTCTGTGTAGTACTTATTACTTATAAAAATTATTGTACTAACTTTGAAATAACATTAGCATCAGGCAACATAAATAACGAGATATATATGTATGTATACTGTAGAAAGTGACCGCTGAGCGAAGCGAAGCGGAACAAATTTTTGGTTTTTGGGGGTCCATTGGGGTACTAAAATTATTTTAAAGTTTGGCGCCGAGCGATTAGCGAGGCGCTAGAAAATTTTGAATTTTTAGCCTCTGAAAACCCCCAAATTTTACTATCTGGCGACCATTGCGGGGGGGGGGGCGGCCGCCCCTCCCGCCCAACCACTATCCTTATTTTTCCTCCTGTCCGACCGTTTCGGGGGGGGGGGGGGGGGGCGGCCGCCCCCTCGCCCCCCCTGGCTACGTCCCTGAATAGAGCCAAAAACTGCTATTAAAAATCTTATTTAAAACTTTGAATTTAGTAATTTAGCAGTCCATCCATTATCTCTATGAATCAATATTTTTATTCCAAAAGCGAGTACCTCAAAGTTCTCATCAGATTGCATTTATATAGCTTGAAAAATTTTTTGTTTACAAAAACTGTTTGGAGCTGAATACTCCTTTTAAGTTTAAGACACTCTCAAAACATATATATTCATCAGAAAATTTTTGTTAGATAGGTAGATCTTCAATAACAAATATAAATTGCTGTAATAATGGACCTACTTAGCATTACAAAAATTGGGTCGGCGGCCCACCACGAAACAAAGTTCCTCTCAAATTAAATGCATTTTGTTGTATTATTTTTGAAATTAGAATAATACAAATAATAAAACATCTATTTGGAAAATTTTGACGTGATTTTTTGTATTAAATTAAAGCATAATGAAATGTTTTTTTCTGGTTAACGCAAATAAATTTACATATTAAAAACCTTATTAATCTATATAAATAGACGTAATGTCTGTGTGTGTGTGTGTGTGTGTCTGTCTGTCTGTGTGTTCCCTAACTCCTCCCTAAAATAAAAATCTAAATCTAACTAACTAAAATAAAAATCTAAATCTAAAAATCTAAATCTAATCTAACGTAAAATCTAACTAAACTTTTTTCCTAAAATTTTTGCCAATAAGTCTTTGCGATTTTAAGAACTTAGCTTAAAAAAATGATTTTTTAACATTTTCAATAAATTTAATATCTCATATTAAGAAAATTCATCTTTAAAACATTTTATTTCGTCTTTTTTTTATTGTTGTTTTGAGCAAGATTTGGCATGCGCAATATTGCAAATTACTGCACGCAATTATTGCATTAAGTCATTTATCGATTAAAACCATAGCTAAAAAACCACTTTTTTTGAAAACCAAACCCAAAAATCAAGCAAGAATCTAAAATATGACTACCATATCCAAGGATTATACTGGTCCTTGAACAATGGAGTATGGAGTTTTACTTGTCTTGATTACAATACAACTTCTTGTTTCAATAAACAACCTTAATGGTTTTTTTAAGTCAGTCGTTGTAGTAAACTTTTAAAAAAACTTTTTATTGATACAAAAATTTTTTTCTAACGTATTTTTTCTTACTGATCTTCAAATTGTTTTATATCATAAATTTTAGTCCATCTGATTTGGTCGGGCCAAAGGGTTCATATGGGGGGGCCGTGCCCCCCTGGCCCTACCCCTGGCTACGCCCCTGCAGAAAAGACTGAAACAAGTCTCTTTAAAACCTGTAAATTAATAACAGATTTTGTGCAATTTTCAGAAAAACAAACGAATAAAAACAATACGTGTAAAAGCTTTAGTTTGCGTTTTTTAACCATTAATAAAACTTAATTCACATAAATTTGCCTCAAAGTGGATTAACTTTTACATGAGTTAACCAGCTGTAAATACCACAGTATTAGTTAAGTCACACGTCGTCAAAACAATACAAAAATAGTATAACGCAAGCGTCACAGTAACCATGAAAAATTTCTGTCAAAATAAGTTATCGCATTGCGCATTAAATTTTGTAATTTATCATTATTTTCGTATAAAACAAAACATACCGCCATATTAACGGCTTTTTAAAATCAAATATCAAGTTCTAAGTCCGAAAAACATTGAAAAATTCAGATTTAATATAAGGCGACTTTTAATTTAACAAATACATTGACATCTAATTTGTTTTATGTAATAAATAGAAACATTAAAGAAAAAGTCGCCTTATATTAAATCTGAATTTTTCAATGTTTTTCGGACTTAGAACTTGATATTTGATTTTAAAAAGCCGTTAATATGGCGGTATGTTTTGTTTTCTACGAAAATAATGATAAATTACAAAATTTAATGCGCAATGCGATAACTTATTTTGACAGAAATTTTTCATGGTTACTGTGACGCTTGCGTTATACTATTTTTGTATTGTTTTGACGACGTGAGACTTAACTAATACTGTGGTATTTACAGCTGGTTAACTCATGTAAAAGTTAATCCACTTTGAGGCAAATTTATGTGAATTAAGTTTTATTAATGGTTAAAAAACGCAAACTAAAGCTTTTACACGTATTGTTTTTATTCGTTTGTTTTTTTGAAAATTGCACAAAATCTGTTATTAATTTACAGGTTTTAAAGAGACTTGTTTCAGTCTTTTCTGGCATTTAGTTTTTAGACTTATGTAGCTTTATACTATTCCATTTAATATAAGGCTTTTTTTCGAAACTTTGTTTCGTCTTTTGCTAGAATTTCCGCCTTTTAATGCATTGAATTCAATGTCATTTATTAAAGATATAAAACATTAAAAAATTTACTCATTTTAAAAGAAACGTCATGGTCTCCTCATGATATGAATACAATTATTTTCATATCCAAAATTTCAATGTAATTTTAAGCAGTATACTATACAAAAATTAAGTCTGGGTAACTCCGTAAAATTGTATGGAACCTGAAAGAACCATATAAAATAGTGTGTTTTTCTTCTGTTTAAATTTTTTTAGTTAGACCTGATTTAACCACTTTTTTGGAAATTAGCTTTATTTGTACTTTTGTTTTGTGCTTGATTTTTCTGGATTGATGGTTTATTTTTAAACAACAAAACCACACCATTGTAAATGGTTTTTCCAGGTTCCATACAATATTACGAGGTTACCCAGACCAGTCTTCTCTCGCACTAAATTTTTGGAGTGATTGTAGCTTCATAGTATTCCATATAAAAAAGACTTTTTTTCTGTTTCGATTTTTATAAATTTCCGTCTATTGAAACATTGTATCCCGCAGCGCTCACACGTCACCCAAGATTTATTTCATTTTATTTTTTTAAATATTTTTATTGTTGCCATATGGCTGCTAATTAGTGGTAAGAATATTTTTTTGCTCTTCCCGTTGAAAATTAGTAATTTTTATAAAAAGGTAAGGAATTATAATTTAAACCAAAAAAATAACCACAAGAGAATGTGTATTACTGAATGAAGTTACTTAATATGTAATTCAGTAAGGAAAAAAAGTGTCACACAAGTACCCCAGTACCTAATGCGTAACTTAGAAAAAAAATGGTCATTTTTCATATGAACAGAGGTTTAACTACGGGCAATAGAGCATATACGAGAATAAAATTCAGGTGAGGCGGCAATTTAGCATCTACGTGCAAAAAATCAGCTCCAAATATTTACCACAGGGAAAAATTTTTGGGGACCCCAAAAAAAAACAAAAAAACAAAAAAAAAGTTAAGCAAATTAAGCTTATTAGTATGAAATTCAGGTATGTTTAGCAAATGTTTTTAGGTTTTTAATATCAGAAAAATATGGGTAATATTTTAGTTATGTAAAATTTTTAGATTTTTAATTGGCTAAAAAACTATTAAAGGTTTTGTTGATTTCGATGACGCCATCAACAACGGTTAACCGCGCAGTGACTTAACCCATTTAATATAAGGGAAAGAGCGCTCCGCGCTCTTCCCTGATTAA
The DNA here is from genome assembly GCA_030248175.1 of Microlaimidae sp. YZB2_3. NCBI lineage: Eukaryota > Metazoa > Nematoda > Chromadorea > Desmodorida > Microlaimidae > Microlaimidae sp. YZB2_3. The sequence continues at coordinate 13,885 of JASAMX010005336.1, forward strand.
TGATCAGATAACAGAATTAATATTATACTAAGCATAGTCTATGCATAGTTTAATTCTACTGTTTTCATTATTTCATCGTTCTTTTCTTTTTTTTCTCTTTTTCTATTTTTTTTTCATTTTTTTTTCATCAACAACATCAAAATCCGCTTATTTTCTCCTTATTAAATTTAAAAAAATATTAAGACACTTATCTATAAATAAATAAAGAACAAATTTTAATAATTAAAATTTTTGCCCAATGCATCCAAAGAATCGACAGTTACTTGAGATGGGAGTAGATTGTTCCAAGGTGTAACCACCCTATTTGCAAAAGAAAATTTCCTTGCATTAATTTGGCAGTCTTCAATGGCCAATTTAAATGGATGACCACGGGTGGGCTGCAGGTTAAACTTAAAAAATCATTGGCTTGCAAATTGTTTAAGCAATGTATAATTTTAAAGCACTCATATAAATCAATTTTGTCTCTTCGGTCCTTTAATTTTTCTAAGCCTAGGTAATCCAGTCTATGTTCATAACCAACAGGTAACAACTTGCATTTATAAAACAAACGTCTAGTGAAATTTTGTTGCACTTTTTCCAAAATGTTTATATCTTTTTGTAAATAAGGATTCCAAACTGCACTAGCATACTCCAGAATTGGTCTAACATAGGACTTATAGGCTTTGAGAAAATTATTTCTAGAGTTTGAATTGAATGTTCTAAAAATTAGTGATGGCACTCTCATAGCTTTTTTTGCTGTGATTTCACAGTGTTTAGAGAATTTCATATCATGGGATATATAAACACTTAGGTCACGCACCAATTCTGTAGTTGCAAGTACGTTAGTACCAAGTACAAATTAACTCTTTGCTATGATTTGGAATATGAAGAACTTCACATTTATGATCAGATAACTGCAAATGCCAGTCTTGTGACCAGCTGTGTATTCTATCTAAATCTTGTTGAAGTCTTAAGGTTTGAATGTGGTAATCTTCATCTTTAGATGAAGATTTTACAAACAACTTTATATCATCTGCAAAGAGTCTAATTTGTGAATACTTAACACAATCAACAATATCATTAATATATAATAAAAATAAAAATGGACCTAAAACAGAACCTTGGAACTGAACTTTTTACAGGAAATGATTTGGATACTGAGTTATGCTGTTTTTTGTTTTCAAGTTTAAAACAAAAAAAATTTTAACCATAACAAATTTTTTTTCTCTATTTAATAATCAGATAACAGAATTAATATTATGCTAAGCATAGTCTATGCATAGTTTAATTCTACTGTTTTCATCTTCATTATTTCTTTTCTTTTTTTTTCATCAACAACATCAATTTTGCGACTTAATTGTCGCCAGTATGAAATACAATTTTAACAAGATATCAATGAACATAGCTATCTGATATGACTTTAAAGGCTCAAAAAGAGCTCTTACTGGTATTTAAGTCAGTTTTAAAACTTTTCTTGAATGCATCCAAAGAATCGACAGTTGCTTGAGATGGGAGTAGGTTGTTCCAAGGTATAACCACCCTATTTGCAAAAGAAAATTTCCTTGCATTAATTCTGCTATCTTCAACTGCCCATTTAAAGGGATGACCACGGGTGGGCTGCAGGTTAAACTTTAAAAAAATCATTGGCTGGCAAATTGTTTAAGCTATGTATAATTTTAAAGCACTCATATAAATCAGTTTTGTCTCTTCGGTTCTTTAATTCTTCCTAAACCTAGGTAATCCAGTCTAGTCTTTGTTCATAACCAACAGGTAATAACTTGCATTTATAAAACAACCGTCTAGTGAAATTTTGTTGCATTTTTTCAAAATGTTTATATCTTTTTGTAAATAGGGGTTCCAAACTGCACTAGCATACTCCAGAATTGGTCTAACACAGTGGCGTGCCCAAAGGGGGGGGGCGGCCGCCCCCCTCAAAATCCGGCGAAGCTGGATGTTTTTTGTAAGGGGGGCCCTTACGTTTTTTAAATTTTGGGAGAGAAAATTTTTTTCTTTAATATTAATACAAAAACTTTCCTGATGCCTTCCAAAAGCATATTAATAGTCAAAATACCAAAATTTGCCCACTACGCGGGTAGTTTAAATTAACAATTTATCTTAGTTTTTCAATTTCAAATCGATTATCCTGTTCAGTAGTCAAAGCATACATGTTTAATAAAACTACTATAAACACTATTAGGTATCTTTTTATTAGCGTTTAAACACATGTTTTAAATGTATAGGTATAAAAAAACCTTAAAATTTGTAATGAGTATCATCTGGAATTAAAATTTTTATTGTATTTTAGCGCCTTAAATTAAACATTTTCTCCCCCGGGGGGCTACCGCCCCCCAGACCCCCCTTCAAGGTTATTATTTACCCCCCCCCCAGACCGCCCCCCCCCAAATGAAATCCTGGGCACGCCACTGGTCTAACATAGGACTTAAATGCTATGAGAAGATTATTTCTAGAGTTTGAATTGAATGTTCTAAAAATTAGTGATATCACTCTTGAAGCTTTCTTTGCTGTGATTTCACAGTGTTTGGAGAATTTCATATCATGGGATATATAAACACCTAGGTCACGCACCAATGCTGTAGTTGCAAGTACGTTATTACCAAGCTTATATTTACAAATTAACTCTTTGCTATGATTTTGAATATGAAGAACTTCACATTTATGATCAGATAATTGCAGATGCCACTCTTGTGACCAGCTGTGTATTCTATATAAATCTTTTTGAAATCTTAAGGTTTGAATGTGGTAATCTTTAGATGAAGATTTTGCAAACAACTTTATGTCATCTGCAAAGAGTAATTTGTGAGCACTTAACACAATCAACAATATGTTAATATTTATTAAAAATAAAAATACACCCACAACAGAACTCTGAGGAACTGAACTTTTTACAGGAAATGATTTGGATCAGTATCCAAATCATTTCCTGTAAAATGACTGAGTCATTAATTACAACTTTAATTTCCCGCCCAACTAAAAATTCTTTTATCCATTTTAAAAATTTACCAGAAACACCATATTTTTCTAGCTTATATAACAATTTTTGATGTGACACGGTGTCAAAGATCTTGACAAAATCCAAGTAAATGACATCAATTAGAAATTTATCTTTTAGTGCCTGCGTCCACTCATTAAAAGTTTCCAACAGCTGTGTTATTGTAGAACTTTTTGCCTTAAAACCATGTTGAAACCTTGACAAAATGATATGGAAAAAGACAAGAAGTTCTTCTTTGACAAGCTGTTCCATTAGTTTACAAGAAAAAGATGTAAGTGAAATTGGACGATAATTTTCTTTTAAGCTTTTGGTGCCTTTTTTAAACAGTAAGTTTAATAAAGCTATTTTCCAATCAAGTGGTAATTCTCCAAAATCAAAAGACATCTGAAAGATTATTGCCAAAGGTTCAGCAATAACTTTAGCCAAGCGTTTTAAAAAATAAGCTGGAAAACAGTCAGGTGTTTGAGACAATTTGTTTGGGAGCTTTTTTAGGGCCTTAAATACTTTTTTGTGGTAAATACCATGTTGTCCAACTTCCCAATATTTGTGGATTAAAATTTGGCAAAGTATTATCATCATGAGTAAAAACAGAAGCAAAATAATTTCCAAAAAGTTCCACTTTTTCAAAGTCTTCAGTTACAAATGTCCCATCGTCTCTTTTAATTGGTGGGATAGTTTGTTTTGTTTTAATTTTACTATTAACAAATTTATAAAAATTGTTTAAACCCCTGGAATTTAAAATTTTTGTTCCTTTATTAATGTTAAAATCTCTAACTTTATTTTTGTATACTTTGCAATTTTTTTCGTACTCTGATCTTGATTTTTCATCAATATTACGCTTATGCCAAAGTTTTTTCTTTTGATTTCGTAGTTTTCTTATTTGTATTGGATATTGTACAATTTTTTTTGTTTGTAAATAATTTTTTCCAGGGACATTTCTATTGATTTCTAACAACAAAATATCCTTGAATTTCTGCCAAGCATTTTCTACTGTGCCACATTCCTCAAATAAAATTTTCCAGTTGATTATAGTTAAGTATAAACTTAGCATATCATAATCTGCTTTTAAAAAATCAGGTATGTAGTTTTGAATCTTAGTTTTATTTTAAGATTAATTTCAGATAAAATAGTGTCATGGTCTGATTGTGAAAGTTTACCTTTAGTTCCTGCTACGTTGCTTCATTTCAGTACCGGAAAAAACGCCGCGAGCTTCATTTCAGTCCTGGCGAAAAATGCGATTAAAAACTAGTGTCACATCGCAAGCCATTTTGCCGCAATATTTGGTTTTATATAAAGACCTTTGTACTACAATTTTCTAAGCTTATTTAATTCATTTTGCATTGATTTAAGAATTTTAGGATTTTTTTAATTTATTTAAATTATTTTTAGTTTTTTGGCCCGTTTAGATTACTGTAATTAAAAAAGCACTGTCACAAATCAAATTTCTATAACGCCCTGAATGGACTACTCTTTTAATAAAAACCTTAATCTTAATCTACCTAAAATAAAATTTTTGGTTTCTCCAGATCGATTCTACAACATATTATAAATTTTAATTTAATCGGTTCAGTAACAAAAGAGTTGTATGATCCGGGCGTTATAGGAATTTGACTTGCGGTATTACTCCTTTAAGAACCAAACAATAATTCGGAAATACTTTTGTATTTTATTTTTTTGAAAGTTTTATAAAGTTTTATAGTCTTCTAAAGTTTAATATTCTGGCAAAACTTTTAAATTTAGAGATTTGCTGCTGCCAGCATACAGGCTTGGAATGCTTCCAAATTTTAAATTCGTCATTTTTTAAAGCTAATTGTAAGCTTAATATTATGTTTTTTTACACAAACGATATATTAAAATTCGCCATATGTGATGAATTTTACATTTTTGATGGTCTTGAAAAAAAATTTTGAAAAAATATTTCGGCATTTGTGTTTAGCTCCTCCTAGCCCCTGGGGGGTCAACCACCCAAAAAAATTATAAGGTCAACACTAAGGAATAAAAAACGGCGGACATTTGATATATAACAAAATAAACAAAATCGTTCACACGTCGAGCAGAAAGCAAAACAAAAGCTATCTTTTTTGCAGTGTATTAATTTGACGAAAAATCGCGAAAACCGCGCGCTTTCAACGCATCATAAGAAAAATTTGAGCGGACAGATTTCGCTCAAAATTTCAGAAAAAACTCGAAAAAATATGTTTTAACAGCATACCCAGCGGCGTTTTTTATCCCGTACTAATAAAAAAGTTTTTTTTGGAACCAGGTTTTTTCACTGCATCGGCCGTAGTGACGCAAAATTTTTTTCTATCCTTTTCAAAAAATAGCCAAAAGTCTGAGCTATGCTCCGATTTATGTCCCGTACATATTCTACCTCGCGTTATGGAGATATGATCTTTCAAAGTTCGAGTTTTTTCGCCAGTCCGCATCAGTTTTGTATAGACTATAGTTTCTCATAGGAACAACAACATATATTTGAAGCAATCTTTAAAAAAATTGATAAAAACTAATACAAAAATAAATAAACATGGGTTTTTAAAATGAAATAAGATTATTGTATCAAACATACAAATTTATTATTTAAACAAATCGAAATTTTATAACAAAATAAAGCATAACCTGTTACACTTAGTTTACACCGGTGTTACGCTTCAGAACATTTTACACCGCAGCGACAAGTGAAAATGTAACAGCACTTTGTGTCACTTGTCGTCAAGTTGTCGTCACTTGGCTTTTAATGGGCCTTTTTGCAAAGCATATATATGCTTTGCAAAAAGGCTCAGTAAAAGCCAACCGTGCCTTTTTTAAAGTAAATGGCGCATGTTTTAAATGTTTGGGCACTATTGCGGGACTAAATCACATTTTCTTTACTCCGGCGCTACTCATGACAACAATAAAATAAAGGCCGCTCATGAACTTGAGCCGAAACATACTAAAAAATAACTAAAATCTGCTTTCTACACTTTACGTGATTCAAATAGGACTAGGAAATTGTGCAATGTAAAATTTTATAAAAATTAAAAGCAGAAACCTGGCGGATATAGCTACGTTGGCGCCAAGAGATGCCAAAGCCAAAGACATGGCTTTGCCAAGCCCAGTACCTCCTCCTGTAACAAAGGCTATTTTTCCTTTTAAGGCATTTCTAGACAACATTCGCTCTTTCAGGACAGGAAACATTTGATCCGGATTTTCACAAGCCATAGTTGTAACACACGCTGGTGACTTATTTTCTACAACTGAACAAATATATTTTAAAAATAAATTATGAATTGAAATGAGTACTCAGAGGAGTGAGTAATGACCATCCATGTCAAATTCATGAATTGGGGACAATTCACTACCGCCAATTCGCTCCCGGACAATTCGCTCCCGGGACTATTCGCTCGCGGACAATTCGCTCCCGGGACTATTCGCTCCCGGGACAATTCGCTCCTGGGAGTTTTTATAAACGCAAATCTTATCAAACCAACTTCATTAAGGACAATTCGCTCCCGGAAGTTCTTATAAACGCGAAATTTTATCAAACCTACCTCATTAGGGACAATTGGCTTGCTGGAGAATTCGCTCCCTGCCAAATTCGCTACCGGCATTTTTAATAAACTCGATTCTTTTAAAGTAATTCATTAACAAATTAATAAGTTTTTAGCTATTGTTTGTAAAAATGATGAGTAATTTATACAATGATTTGTTTGAGCAGAAAATTTAAGTTATATGTACTAAGAACATTACCTAAGGATAAATTTGCAACCTTTAAAAAATTTTATTGTTTGAGCTTGGCAATAGTTATGAACAATCACGACGGTTAATTCAATGTACACGAAAGTATCAAAATTAAACGTAATAGATTGCAACGTTCAAACCGGAAAAATGAATCATAAAAGTTTAGAAATATAACTATTTGCTTTTAAAATTTTTCCAAAACAAGCTGTTATCCATGTTTATTACTCATGTTTATTAGTTAACCACCATTATATATGAATTATTTCCGTTTCTTTCCGAGACCTTTGTGTACATTGAATTAATCGTCGTCATTGTTCAGAGCCAGTTTTTTCTAGGTGGCCGAAGTTAATGGCTCGCGCCTTAATTTCAGCCACTATAAAAAAAGTTTAAAACTCCACTGATCTTGAAGTGTAACAGAAATTTTAAAATTTTGTACTGGAATAACAAAAATAGCTATCGTTCGATTTTTAGACCAAATTTCGGGTCGATTGGAAAAATCAGAAAAACTTATCCAAAAAAATAAAAAAAGGTGGCCGAAATTAAGTCAGCTACCCTATATTCCAAAACATTTTCCACAATGAGAAAAATAAGTTGTATTAAAATATAAACTAATTTTTGCAATAATCAATATATTATTAAAAAACTTGGCATTAACAGTTTGTTTATGCAAACGCAATTTGTTTTTTTATGAAACCTGTTTCAAAATGTCGAATTTCTTATTTACAGATATAAATAACCTTCAAAAAATAAACTCCAATTCCAGAAAGGCTTAACTTGTTTGTTTTAATTTAATACAATATTTTGTTTCAGCTTAACCTGAAGAAGACATATCAATAATAGATAATAATATCTTAATAAAAAGCAAAGCAAAAAACAAAATATGATCAAAAAAGAGAGCATATGATCTCATTGTTAATTTTGATGCGTTTTTTCTCATATTTTTAACGTTCCTTATGTGCCTTTTAAAAAAATTGTTTTGGTTAGAAAAAGAAATATAAAAAATTGTTAAATGGATATAATAAACATTGTTTTTTACACCCACAAACCAGTATACAGAAGCAAAAAACACCACAAAAAAACACACTATCTACTAACAATCACCAAACCCTCATACCACCCCCCCTATAATTACAATATAATACACAAAAACTAAGCATTCGTTATGCTCATTATTTTTAAGTGAGTCTAACAAAATATAGGTTAGTTTATATGACAATTACTTTTATTATTATATTTTTTATATACTTTTATTACTCTATTAATTAGTATAAATTGCTCATCATTTTTACAACCAATAGCTAAAAAAATCGTTAATTCCGTCTGAATGAATTACTTTAAAAGAATCGAGTTTATTAAAAATGCCGGTAGCGAATTAGGCAGGGAGCGAATTCTTCAGGAAGCGAATTGTCCCTAATGAAGTAGGCTTGATAAGATTTCGCGTTTATAAAAACTTCCGGGAGCGAATTGTCCCAGGAGCGAATTGTCCCTAAGGAAGTTGGTTTGATAAGATTTGCGTTTATAAAAACTCCCGGGAGCGAATTGTCCCGGGAGCGAATTGTCCGGGAGCGAATAGTCCCGGGAGCGAATTTTCCGGGAGCGAATTGGCGGGAGCGAATTGTCCCGGTACCCAAATTCTTACACTGGCATGGTTACCATACGCGTTTTTAAAATATTGTTGGTGGTGATATTTTTCCGTCAGGCGATAAAAATACTCTGATTAAATCGTGACATCTGTCTGCAAGCGTCACACTTATGTAATTAGCAGCCGTCTGAGATGATTAAATAAGTGTAAATTAAAATACTATTCGTTATGAGTTTGCTAAAAATTTTTTCAACAAAATATCTGCAGTGAGTTAGGAGTTATGATGACCCGCGAAAAATGGCATTTTTCGACAATTCTGCACGTGACAAATTGCTCATTGGGTATAGCGATTTACGTTACAAATTATGGACTCGAAGAAAACGGCTACTTTCTACTCTGATTTGATACCTTGATCGTTAAGATTAGTGCGGTATTTGTTGAAATATTGCGTTTCCCGTACAAACAACCCGCGATTTTTTCGTTAAAAACACCAAACGACGACAGTGATTTTGTGAAGTTTGCCCAACCTTTCTTTCCTTAACTTCGTGTTTTTAGCGAAAAAATCGAGTGTTTTTTGTACGAGAAACGCAATATCTCGACAAATACTGCACCAGTCTTAACGATCAAGGTATCAAATTAAAGTAAAAAGTAGCAGCTTTCTTTGAGTGCATAATTTGTAACTAAAATCGTTATAGCCATTGAGCAATCTTTCACGTACAGAATTGTCGAAAAACGCCGAATTTGAGGGATCATTACTTCAGAACCACTGGAGATATTTTGTTGAAAAAATTTTTGTGGGCTATTGGGGGCAGGGGTAAGGTTTTCACAAAAAATTATCAAAATCGAAGACAAAAACTTTGACTCCGCACTGCACTTTTAAACAAACCTTACCAATTTTAATTTTCGTGATTTTAATACTGCTCATAAAAAAGCAGTCAGAAGGTATATTTGTGCTAATAACAAACAGACTTTGATAACAGCTTGCAGAAAAAAACAAAGTCTCAAACAAAAAGATTTAAGTTTTAAAAAATGTTATTTGGGATAATAAACATTGTATGACATTGTAAAGACAGAGTAAGTGAATTATGCCACAACAAATAAGGCTATACCGAAGTAATTTTTATCAACAAAATAATTACTAAACAATTTAGTAATTATTGATAAACAAAGAAAACCTACGAAATTTCGATTCAGCAATCAACTGTTAAAAAAAGCATTATATATTTACTTAAATTCAAATGATCGATCACTAAATACAGCAAAATCAGAAATTCATCCAATATTGCTAACAGCAGCAAAAAAAACATCTTCCAACATCTTTAACTCGTCTATACATAGTAAAGAAGATACCTACAACTTTTCTCATGCTTCTACCACACACTGGTCTTGTTTGTTTGCCTTTTGTTTTTCAGGATAAATCGTTTAATTGACCGTCAGTTTCATAATTGTTACGTTTTTATATTTCGTTATCACAGTCCAAACTACATTTTTGATGTTTCACCTACTTCTTATTTTTCATTACTACAGAATATCTGTTTCAGATCTTGACAAAGGAGCACGAGGAGCTTCGAAACGTCGACCAAGTAAACCTGTTTTACCATCAAACCCAAAAACTTTGCATTTATTAATTGCTAAAAAAATTTGGGACCAAATTGTTCATAAGGCAAAATATTTTTAGCGCAGTTGGTTTTATACAAATTACGTTTCTATAAATTATTGAATAGATTTTCTATTAAAAAAAAATAAGTGTGATCTGAGTTAAAGTTTTTCAATAAAAAAATTTATAGAGTACAGAAAAGTTATTTAAATACAATCCAAACATTAATCAACTTTTAAAATTCTAAACAGTAGACAATTTAACAATGAACAACCGGTCAGAAATGATATGCTAAATAAAAAAAAACATATTATTACAAGAACACACCAATAAATTAAAATAAATTAATATTTATGATAAAGTTTAGTTTAATTTTAAGGTTGCTCAAGGAAGCTAAGATTTACAGTCCATGGTTAAGGTTGTTTATAAGTTTTATCACGATAATTTCATCATGGCCGGAATTAACAAAGCGGGGTACACGGTGTATACACCGTGTATGTATATCCTGTGTATTAACCGTGTAAACTACGGTATATTTAGCGGCTAGCACGTTGTTAGTTAATCCGGACAAGTCAACACCGTGCTAACCCTCAAATATACCGTAGTTTACACGGTGTATACACCGGATACACATACACGGTGTATACCCCGCTTTTTGTGAATTCCGGCCCATGAGTTTTCAGATAATAACAAAATCTTACCTTTAATTAAATGGCTTGTTTTTAAAGATTGTAAAAAAAATGTTACACAGTTTAAAAATTTCAATTTGACTTTATTATCCACGAAAGCAAACAAACGAGTTTGTGGCGAACGTATTTTGTGGCAAGTGTAAAAAATCGATTGTGGCCAAGAGCAGCGCGGCAAAATACTCCCACACACAGCGACACAACACGTTTATTCATTCATTTATTCCACGCCTCAACGTTACTGGCGCTGCGCCCTTTCGCCAGAAACAGCACTAATTTCAGTGAAAATTGATTTGGAAAACAATGTTTTTGTGATATTTATGTGTGGTGTCTTCAAACAAATATCATGATAAAGGCCATACTGGTTTTTAATAATCATGGAAAACCGAGATTATTGAAGTTTTATCATTACTACGTAAGTTTCTTATCTTTATGTTTTTATTATGTCCAAGCGCGTAAATAAGGGTTTTTTCTGGGGGTGTGAGAGGTTGGTGCGAATCGGTTGTGCCTTGGCCATTGACAGGGGTTGAGCGCCACAATGTGTTGTCGTGACGTGCAAAATCGCCAAAATTTATGTTAAATTCCCATGACCAAAATCCCCATGAAATTGGAAAATGCGTTTGCTAACTAAAATGTTTCTGAATCTTTTGTTTTAGTAAGAAAAACAGAAACAATGTTTTGTTTAAAATTCAAGCTAAATTTTATTATTATAAAATTTAATAGTGTATTCTGAAATTTGAAGGAAATAATGCAAACACCTTATATTTATAAAATTGATACTATTTTTTTGAAAAATTTGTAATGTCAGGGATTTGCCTATGGAAAATTTGTCTATAGGTTTTTTTTGTACGGACCCGTATGCAGACATGTGCACTGCCCCCCCCCCCCGGGGTTAAAACGGGGGGGGGGCAATTTCAAAATGGGGGGGGGCAACTTTTTTGAAACGGGAGGGGGCAATAAAACGGGGGGGCAAGCAGGGGGGAAAGAAAAAAAAAGAAAAAAAAAGGAGAAAAAAAGAGAGAAAAAGAAGGGAAAAGGGAAAAAAGGGACAAAAAAAGCGGAAATAAGGAAGGTAAAAATAGGTCTAAAATGGCTTAAAATACATTGAAATAGGCTAAAAACTGCAAAAAATTCGCGATGATGGCGTCATCATAGGTCAAAAATGGCGTCATATTTTTAGGGTACTTTTTCATTTTTTGGCGGGGGGGGGGGGCCATAAAACGGGGGGGGCAAATCCTCCAATAAAACGGGGGGGGGCATTTTCAGACCGTGCACAGGTCTGCGTATGGTCTGAAGCTTGATAATTCCGGTATGAGTGCTTTGAATATTTGATTTAAATATTTTTTGGGCTCTTTACCATGGGGTCCCAGCTATTCGGCATATTTGATTTCATTATAATGTTCAGGTGATCAGGCAGTAGCCAGGATTTCAATTGAGGGGTATTTTTTGGAAGGTGCTTTATACATACGTGCCCACAAGGGCAGTGGCGTAGCCAGGATTTCATTTCGGGGGTGGCGGTCTGGGGGGAGAGAAAAAATGCCGTACAATCAGCGCGAAGCGCCGCTGCCTGCGCCGCATAGCGGCGCCACCGCCGCAAAGCGTTGGCCGGGGTGTCTGAAGGGCGTCCCCCAGCCGCCGGAGACAAATTTTTATATAATATGTACTAAAAACTGCTTAAAAATCGTCCTCTGGTGATCTCGTGAACATATATTTTAATTTTGTTTTTTTTTTTACCTAATTTCTATGCAATTTTGTCTGATCTTCAAAAATAATCTGGTGATGAATATGTTTGTAACACAACTATCTGTTGCCTGATGGCTTTGAATTTTGCGCATGAGTATGTCATAATAAGTCATAATAACAAAAAAATATTACTAATAATATAGAAATTGGACCTTTCCGCGTAGCGGGAAAAATTTTTATATTGATTAATTTATGGTTTAAGAATGCACTGAGATTTATATTAAGTTTTTATAACACAATTTTCAAAAAGTAAAAAAGGAAACCTATACAAAATGCCACGCTTCGCCAAGAAAGAAGTGGGGAGGGGATGGAGAGGGGCGGACTACCCCACAAGTTTAAAAACCGTTGTGAAGAGGTTTAAAACCGCCATTATCAAACCTATATATCTCATAATATGAGTTTTATTAACATATATATAAATAGTATTGTCATTAATATCTAAGGCAAAAGCATATGCCTTAGCTATGTCTTGAATGGTACAATCCATTAAAAATAAAAAAAATATAAATGATTAATGTACACTTCACGCGAAGCGGGAAAAATTTCAGTTTTTGGGTATTTTTATGCTTTTAAAACGCATCAATAATGTTTTTGAATTTATATTTAAAGAAAAAATTTTTTATCAAAATTCAAAAAACGTAAGGGTCCCCCTTACAAAAAAATCCGGCTTCGCCGGATTCAGTGGGGGGGGGGGGGACGGCCGCCCCCCTTGGCTACGCCGCTGCACAACGAGTGTCTGGGAGGCGAAAGTTCCCCAGAAATGAGTGGTCTAGGGGGCCAGAACCCCCCAGCGGAATGTTTTGAAATATAAATAATTTCATTTTTGTGAATAAGAGGTTTTATGACCCTAAATCACTCTTATTTATGTATTTTAGTTATCTTTAATACATTGCAGAGTGATCAAGAAAATAATTTTTTTTTCTAATGTAAAAAAAAACCAGAGGGGGGACCCTTACAAAATGTTTTGCCTTCCTAGAATTTGAGGGAGGGGATTAATCCTCCAATCCCCCTCTCCCTGGGTACGGACTTGATTTAGCATAATATTTATAACCGGTTGCTTATTGTCAATTTTTAGTTTTTTTTCGTTTGGAATTTTTTTGAGATTTAATTGGACTAGTGCATATTTGGCCAGGTAGTGTTTTGCACATTCTTCACAGTCCAATTTGCCTCTTTGTAGTTATTATCCTTTTTTTAAATCAAAAATTTGAATTTAGGTGGAAGAACAACAACAGCAAATTGTACGAGAAACATTCCAATTGGTCTCTAAAAGAGATGACAACGTATGCAATTTTTTGGAAGGTGGAACGTAAGTTTAGAGTTTTATTTTTATTGTTATTCGTTTAAAATAAAATTCAGTCCGATATTACAGCCGCCCAGTGTTGTCTGCAACACCAAACGGCTGTAAATTTCGGTCACATTACAAAAAATACGATGCCTTGTCGTAATATTCCAACACCCTAATTTTACGCTCCGGAATTAGGTCATTGAAAGTGGAAAAAGCTACGGAGCTTTGGCTCTTAAATGAATAATCTAAAATCAGTGGCGTGCCCAGGATTTCATTTTGGGAGGGGGCGATGTGGGGGTAAATACTAACCCTAAAGGGGGGGTCTGGGGGTGGAAGCCCCCCAGACATGGGGGGTCTGCGGGCGAGAGCCCCCCAGCGGGGTCAAAGTACAGAGCCCCTTGTCAGGAGAATCCGGGGAGCAGAATGCCCCCCCCCCCCGGGGAGAAAATTTTTAATTTAAGGTGCTAAAATACACTAGAAATTTTAATTCCAGATGATACTTATTATAAAATTTAAGGTTTTTTTTATACCTATTATACATTTAAAACATTGTGTTTAAAACGTTAATGAAAGGATAATAGTGTTCGTATTAGTTTTATTAAACATGTATGCCTTAACTAGTGTTGTAAAAAGTATTGAATTTGGATTATTTTAAGTAAAAGTAAAAGTAATTTGGAAAATTTTATTTAAGTAAAGTAAGAGTAAAAGTAATTTGTGATTTTTTTAATTTAAGTAAAGTAAAAGTTAAAGTAATGGTCAAAATTTTATTTAAGTAAAGTAAAAGTAAGACCTGTTTTTTAAGTAAAAGTAAGAGTAAAAGCACAATAAAAGTAATTTTGAAACAAAGCAAAACACCGGTTTTTGGAGCTCCAAAGCTCCGTTCTAAAGTTTTTTTGCTAAGTTTATGTATAAATTATCATTTTAATAAGTTTTTTGGTCAAAATAAATGGTTTTAGCGTGTTAACGGCTTCAAAAATTTTCTTCGGCCATTCACTTTATAACAAGCCCATAGGGAATCTACTCATTGAATCAGTAGCGTGCCCAGGATTTCATTTCGGGGGGGAGGCGGTCTGGGGGGTAAATACTAATTCTGAAGGGGGGTTTGGGGGGCGGTAGCCCCCCAGATATGGGGGTCTGGGGGGCGAGAGCCCCCAGCGGGGTCAAGGGGCAGAGCCCCTTGTCAGGGGGGTCCGGGGGACAGAATGCCCCCGAGGGGAGAAAATTTTGAATTTAAGGCGCTAAAATACAATAGAAATTTTAATTATAGATGATACTTATTACAAATTTTAAGGTTTTTTATACCTATACATTTAAAACATGTGTTTACACGTTAATAAAAGGATAATAGGGATTATAGTAGTTTTATTAAACATGTATGTCTTAACTACTAAACGGGATAATCGATTTGAAATCGAAAAACTAAGATAAATTGTCAATTTAAACTACCCGCGTAGCCGGAAAATTTTGGTTTTTTGACTATTAATATGCTTTTGGAAGGCATCAGGAAAGTTTCTGTATTAATATTAAAGTAAAAAATTTTTCTCTCCCAAAATTTAAAAAACGTAAGGGTCCCCCTTACAAAAAAATCCGGCTTCGCCGGATTTCGGGGGGAGGCGACCGCCCCCCCTGCCCCCCCCCCCCTGGGCACGCCACTGCATTGAATTACTTAAATTTTGCTTAAATTAATTAAGTATTTCCAGTGCAAAATCCGGGTAAGAATAAAAGTAAAATTTTTTGTGTTTAAATGAACTGGTACACAATGGAAAAAAGTCACTGTACATTACTTACATAAAATATTCATGGTTGGATTTAATTAAAGCCAGCTATTGAATAATATGATTTTTTACTAATTATTTTGATTTTACTAATAAGGTATTCACTTGCCTAAAGTGCATACCGCATACTTGTTATGCTTACGTGAATTTCCGGCATTTAGCAAAATAAATTACCGGTATCTTATCTATCTATCCGCTACTTTTATAGCTTTAAGTAAAAGTAAAAGTAACTTTTTACAACACTAGCCTTAACTACTGAACGGGACAATCGATTTGAAATCGGAAAACTAAGATAAATTGTCAATTTGAAATACCCGCGTAGTTAGGAAATTTTAGTTTTTTGACTATTAATATGCTTTTGAAAGGCATCAGGAAAGTTTCTGCATTAATATTAAAGAAAAATTTTTTTCTCTCCCAAATTTTAAAAAAAAACGGAAGGGTACCTCTTTACAAAAAAATCCGGCTTTGCCGGATTTCGGGGGGAGGGGGGCCGCCTGTCCCGCCCCCCCTGGGCACGCCACTGTCTAAAATTAATTAACCTTAAAACATGTTTAAAGTTATTTAAGTAGCATTTTTGAATTATAAGACATCTTTTAATAAAACCTAACAAAACAAAACACACTAAGGAAATCTACCTCAAGGCCTGCGCTTCTTTTTTAACTTGTAAATAAAGCTAAAAAGCAAAAAAAAAATACAAAAAACCCAACAAATTTTTAAGTCCAGCTATTTTTTAAAAAAAAACATGTTATCAAAGGCTAAAGTTAAAGTATAAGAATTAGGTGTAGCATATACTAAAGTGAATAAAATAGTAAATTATGAACCCAGCTTTTCTGCGGTTTGACTAAAAACAAAAACCACGCGGCTGCAATAATTACATAATATTAAAAAAAAATTATATTTTGATAGCTACCTACTTCTCCAATACACCAATTAGAAGTGCAGTCTAAATATGGTTTAGAAAGAACTTAATTTATGTTAGTTTTTTACCAACTAACTTTGTTGGTTTGTCATTTAAAACCACTATAGGCAAATAAAATCTAGCTGACCGCGAAAATTGTAGTATTCAATCGACTATTTTTTTTCCTAATGATCAGAAAACAGAATTAATTTTAAACTAAGCATAGTCTATGCATAGTTTAATTCATACTGTTTTCATCATTTCATTGTATTTTTTTATTCTTTTTTTTTCTCTTTTTCTATTTTTTTTTCCTTTTAGTTACTTGAGGTGGGAGTAGATTGTTCCAAGGTGTAACCACCCTATTTGCAAAAGAAAATTTCCTTGCATTAATTCGGCAGTCTTCCATTGTCAATTTAAATGGATGACCACGGGTGGGCTGCAAGTTAAACTTAAAAAAATCATTGGCTTGCAAATTGTTTAAGCAATGTATAATTTTATAGCACTCATATAGGGTAGTGCATTTAATTTCGGCACTTTTCTTAATTGAGCATTTTTGATTTTGGACTATATCTTTGGTAATCCTGGACAAAATACAACGTTTGATAGCTCAAATGAAAGCTAATTATATCTAGATGACTGTTGTGAGCTTTTTATTTATTATGTTATGATATTTTTATGTGAAATTATGTGATTTATAAAAAATAAATTTGTTACTCGTTTTTAGAACATGGGCATTTCATGATTACGCAATAAATTGGTTTAAAAATTAAACTGTTCTGGTAAAATTTAGTCTATTTTCCGAATTTTTAGTCCCCGTGGTTCTACGTTGCGTCTGTGGTGAGCAATCGTTATAAAATAAAATAGTGTAATTTCGGCACTCATATGCTGTAGGTAAAAACGGATTGAATTAAGTGGTCCGGTGTTAAATTGTAGTTGTAAATAGTTAAAAGACAACGTTGAAATGTGTCGGGGTCATAGCACTGCACTTAAACTCGATTAAGAGGGTCCTTTTAAAAAAGTGCTGAAATTAAATGCACTTTTTTCCCAAATTTTGCTCATTTTGATACCATTTGGCATTTTAGCTGTAACTTTTTGCCAGTTAAACAACAAGTAGAAGCTTAAATTAAAGAAAACTGTCTGAAGATAATGATAGACTTTTAAATTTTTGAAAATGATGATTTTTTACTGAGAAACAATCGATTGTTTGTAAAGTGCCAAAATTAAATGCACATATTTAATTTCGGCAATTTTCCATTTTTTTAAAAACTGATTTAATTAAGTAAAAAAATACTTTCGTACAGTGAAACTTTTGTGACGCAACGCAGTATCGTGAAAGCTTCAAAATGAGCTATCAAACCTGAAAATCGGGCCATACAATGAAAAGTTACATCGGAAAAACAAAAAAGTGCCAAAATTAAATGCACTACCCTAAATCAAATTTTGTCTCTTCGATCCTTTAATCTTTCTAAACCTAGGTAATTCAGTCTATGTTCATAACCAACAGGTAACAACTTGCATTTATAAAACAAACGTCTAGTGAAATTTTGTTGCACCTTTTCCAAAATGTTTATATCCTTTTGCAGACCTGTGCACGGTCTGAAAATGCCCCCCCCCGTTTTATTGGAGGATTTGCCCCCCCCCCGTTTTATTGCCCCCCCCGCCAAAAAATGAAAAAGTACCCTAAAAATATGACGCCATTTTTGACCTATGATGACGCCATCATCGCGAATTTTTTGCAGTTTTTAGCCTATTTCAATGTATTTTAAGCCATTTTAGACCTATTTTTACCTTATTTCCGCTTTTTTTGTCCCTTTTTTCCCTTTTCCTTTCTTTTTTTCTCTTTTTTTCTCCTTTTTTTCTCTTTTTTTTTCTTTCCCCCCTGCTTGCCCCCCCCCCCGTTTTATTGCCCCCCCCTTTCAAAAAGCCCCCCCCGCCCCCCCCGTTTTGAATTGCCCCCCCCCCGTTTTAACCCCGGGGGGGGGCAGTGCACAGGTCTGCTTTTGTAAATATGGGTTTCAAACTGCACTAGCATACTCCAGAATTGGTCTAACATAGGACTTATATGCTCTGAGAAAATTATTTCTAGAGTTTGAATTGAATGTTCTAAAAATTAGTGATGTCACTCTCATAGCTTTTTTTGCTGTGATTTCACAGTGTTTAGAGAATTTCATATCATGGGATATATAAACACCTAGGTCACGCACCAATGCACCTAGGTGTATTCTATCTAAATCTTGCTGAAGTCTCAAGGTTTGAATGTGATAATCTTTAGATGAAGATTTTACAAACAACTTTATATCATCTGCAAAGAGTCTAATTTGTGAGAACTTAACACAATCAACAATATCATTAATGTATACCAAAAATAAAAATGGACCTAAAACAGAACCCTGAGGAACTGAACTTTTTACAGGAAATGATTTGGATACTGAGTTATTAATTACAACTTTAATTTTTCGCCCAACTAAAAATTCTTTTATCCATTTTAAAAATTTACCAGAAACACCATATTTTTCTAGCTTATATAACAATTTTTGATGTGACACGGTGTCAAAGGCCTTGGCAAAATTCAAGTAAATGACATCAATTAGAAATTTATCTTTTAGTGCAAGCCATTCAAAATTTTTAACAAAATCTGTTTAATAATAATCAAAACGCGTGTTTTAATAATTATTTATCAATTTATTTAATTTAAAACCAAAATACAAATTTTTAAAGGGCTAAAGATGGTTAATTTTAGTATATTTTGTAAAAAGGTGGAATTAAAAAAAATTCTGCGTTCTTATTTGTTATTTAAAAAAACGTCATTACCGCACAATTTTATTTGGTCCCCTCATGTCTGCATTCTAATTTTCAGCGTCAGCCAGATATAATTCAACCATAATTTGTTTTAGATGTGGTTCAAAATTCAGAAATGTCTTTTGAATATGGTTTAAAACTCAATCCCGACTTGGGATTGAGTTCTCAACCACACTTAAAAGACGCAAAACAAAAGAAGTGTGTTTTAAAGGTCAACAAAACCCAACCCAATTTATTTTTTTTACCAGGTGACGTAACTTTTAAAACACAGCACTGCATTCCACTCCTTGTTTTGCAACCTCTAAATGTGGTTTAGATTTCCAACCTACGTTTTATCTAATATTTTTGTTCTGACGTTTAAAACGCACTGCCCCTGTTTTGCAGAACTTTTTTAGTTCGGTAGAAATTTATCCCCGAAAACGTAAAAATGGTAAATTTTATGGTAAATTGTAAATCAATCTCCCAAAATGGTAAATTGTTTTCCATGAAATTATCTAATACAGATACAGACCTGTGCACGGTCTGAAAATGCTCCCCCCCCGTTTTATTGGAGGATTTGCCCCCCCCCCCGCCAACAAATGAAAAAGTACCCTAAAATACGACGCCATTTTTGACCTATGATGACGCCATCATCGCGAATTATTTGCAGTTTTTAGCCCTATTTCAATGTATTTTAAGCCATTTTAGACCTATTTTTACCTTATTTTCGCTTTTTTTGTCCCTTTTTCCCTTTTCCCTTCTTTTTTTTCTCTTTTTTTCTCCTTTTTTTTCTCTTTTTTTTCTTTCCCCCCTGCTTGCCCCCCCCCCATTTCAAAAAAGTGGCCCCCCCCCGCGCCCCCCCATTTTGGAATCGCCCCCCCCCCCCGTTTTAACCCCGGGGGGGGCAGTGCACAGGTCTGCAGATATTGATGTAAAATTTCGGCGTCTGATTAACAAACATGGACGTAGCTAGGTGGTGGTGGGTCTAGGGGGTCTAGACCCCTTTGGGTCGGCAAAGGGAAAAATTTGGGGTTAGACCCCCTTCTTAGATTTTTTAAAAATTTTCTCGCGCTTCGCTTCGCTCAGCGCTCGATTAATTATATTATAGTCTCCACTTCCAAAATTGTGTTACCTTATTTAGTGATCTTGATATGACCATGCGGGACCTACCCCATTCTGAATGTTTTAATTGGTCTCCACTTCCAAATTTGTGTTACTTTGTTTTGTAATATTGATACGACAATGCTAGACCCCCCTTAGATTGTAATCTACCGTAGTTGGATTAAAAATTTAAAGGTTAGGAGAAGTAATTTGGAAAACAATTTTTCGCACTTTGCACTGTTTAGCTGTAACTCAATGTACTCATTTTTTAGTTGTTAATGTTTTGGAAATCGAAAAGTATTTTAAAAATTATTTTAATATTTATTTATGTTTATTTTAGGTATCAAATTGTTTGTAAAAAATTTCGTTGTTTTATACTTATTTTTATTGAATAATAGGAAAATAATGAAGTATGTGGCAGTGGCATAAACAAGGCAAGAAACACTCCGCGCGAAGCGCGGAAATTAGCTCTTAGCTCTTTTATACGTTTAAGATTTGGACCCCCCTTTGGGAAATATTGTTCAGGGTTGGACCCATAGGTGAGAACGGACCCGCCACCCGACAGCTAAAGGGAGGGGTGGTTACCCGGGGTAAATAGAATTTTGAATTCTGGGAGGGAGGCCCCAGAATTCGACCCCCCTAACTTTTTAGGAGGGTCGACCCGGGGTGCGAAATTTTGAAATCTAGAGAGGGGTCAGGTGGGATCCGGTGTGTAAAGCAAAACAGTTAAACCATAATAACTTTAATAATTGTTCCTTTTATAAGGTAATACAACATTTTATTGCATAAAAAGCGATATTTTAGTGTAAAAACATGATTATAAGTTAAAAATTTACGTTTTTGGAAGAAAACTTAATATAAAAAAAGTACCTAAAATTTTCCTGATGGAGAAGAAGAGGGTCAGATTTCAATTTCTAGAGGGGAGTCAGGGGTAAAAAATTCAGAAATTTAGGGGCCCTAGATTTTCGCCTAGGGGGGGGGTCCCAAAATTTCGAGGCTAGAGGGATGGACCCCACCCTGCCTTCCCTTCTCACCTATGGTTGGACCCCCCCTTTCCGAAATCCTGGCTACGCCCATGTTCACAAATTAGGTTTTTTTATTTTTTCCAAAGCAATAATTATACTGTTTTGTCGGTGATGTGTTAGGTTTTCTTGCCTTCATTTGACATTGTTGACATAGTACATCTGATGAGAGCGCAATTGGTTCTAGTAGTAGGTGTGACTGTCACTGTGGCAGAGCAACAATCATCCATCAATCACATTATAATCATCTTTGAAAATGAAATGAAAAACCTTTATGTATACTTAAAAATACGAAGCAGTATCAGACCTGTGCACGGTCTGAAAATTCCCCCCCCCCCCCCGTTTTATTGGAGGATTTGCCCCCCCCCCCCGTTTAATTGCCCCCCCCCTCCCCGCCAAAAAATGAAAAAGTACCTTAAAAATATGACGCCATTTTTGACCTATGATGACGCCATCATCGCGAATTTTTTGCAGTTTTTAGCCTATTTCAATGTATTTTAAGCCATTTTAGACCTATTTTTACCTTATTTCCGCTTTTTTTGTCCCTTTTTTCCCTTTTCCCTTCTTTTTTTTCTCTTTTTCCCCTTTTTTTCTCTTTTTTTTCTTTCCCTCCCTGCTTGCCCCCCCCGTTTTATTGCCCCCCCGTTTCAAAAAAGTTGCCTCCCCCCGGGCCCCCCTTGTTTTGGAATTGCCCCCCCCCGTTTTAACCCCGGGGGGGGCAGTGCACAGGTCTGCAGTATTAAAATATAAAAAGAATTAATTACATATAGACATGAAATGAAATAACATGAATAGAATTTTATAGAAAATTTTATCTTAGTCATTTAATAATAAAAAATAAAATATTTTTAAGCCTAGAACACGAGAGTTTTTTAAATGAGTTTGACCTGTGAAAAACGACACATGACAATCACAAACCGGATCATTTGGACGACTGCTTTTTTATATATATATATATATATATATATATATATATTAATATGACATCACTCTTGAATCATTAAGGAAATTTAATCTGCAATCCTTGAAAACACAAGTTCCTGACTAGCATAAAAACGTTATGTAATGGTGGTTGAAACTTGAAAAAAGTTAATAACTTTATTTAACGGGGAACGTCAAACCCGCACCAACGATTTTATTTTAGAAAATCTTTCAATGGGCATTTTATGTGTATAAACGTTGGTTCCAAGGAAAGAAGTGGTGTTAGCCACGAAGAAGCGGTAATTTTGGATAGTACGTTCCCTGCAACGGGCTCAAAGTGTAGGGTTCTCTGTAGCGGAGCTCGGGGCAAAATGCCCAGATTTTTTTAAAGTATGAGTGTTATTAAACCTCATAGAAAATTAAAATCGGAGAGTTAATCTTTTGCATAATTTAATAATAAGCTTTCTACCATAAAATCAATAAAATTTTAGTTAACAAACAAGTTTTAAAGGTATTGTCTAAAACGTTTTTGAACATCGTGTTTGCATGTTATTTGCACAACGCCGTTAAAACAGCGGAAAGTGCGGAATTGATATAATATTTTTAATTAATTTTGAATAAAACAAAAGTGTGTAATTTTAGATTAATCGGTGGTGCGGATTACAAATTAATCTACAGACATTATGCAACGCTTTATTTTGTGTTTTGCGTTGATAGCTCAGAGAGTGAACTGGGAATTCTAGATCTGATTCAAGTTTTTGTTGAAACTCTTGATAGATGTTTTGAAAATGTCTGCGAATTGGACCTTATATTTCATGCTGATAAAGTTGGTTTTTGATTAATTTATATAAATTATTTTATAATTTTATATTATAAAGTTCGTTTTTGATCAATTTTTTGATTATTAAATTTACTTGCCTTCAATTATCAAACAGTTATTGTTATTACCACAACTATTTAAAAATTATTATCGGTACCTATTGATAACCTCTTTTGCTACTACTCATCTCTGAAAATTAAGTTTTAAACACTGAAAATTGGAAATATTCTTCCTAGTGATCAGATCATTTATCAAAAAATTCGTTAAAATTATTGCGAAGTTCATAAAAAATATTCTTCCACACAAAAATAATTTTGTTTTGGGATATCGAAGAAACCAAAAAATGATAATGTGAAATTTTTAAAATTAGTTTCGCTACAATGTAGCACCACCATAGATGAACAAGGGGGGGGGGGTAGGGTGAAATCTGACCCCCGACCCCCCTCTCGAGAAAATTTTAAGTATTTTTTTTATACTAAATTTCCTTCCAAAAACGTGAATTTTTAACACAAATTCATGTTTTTACACCCTTTTTATACCTAAATATCGCTTTTTATTCAATAAAATGTAGTATTATCTTATAAAAAACAACTATTATTAAACATTTAATGGTTTAAAAGTATTTTGTTTCTGAAATTGGACCCCACCTGACCCTCCTCTAGGTTTCAAAATCTTCCACCTTGGGTCGACCCCCCTAGAAAGCTAGGGGGGTTCAATCCCCCCTAGGTCCCCCCCCCCAGATTTTGGAATTTCATTTACCCGGGGTAAACACCCCCCCTAGCTTTTTGACCGTGTTCATCTATGAGCACCACTTCCGAAATTTTTTATGAGTGTAGAGCATACATGGGCAATTCGGTCCCGAGTGGGGGGGTTTAAAACCCTAATAAGGGGGAGGGATTAAAATCCGAGAAACGCAAAACGCCCATAATGGGTTTTTTTCTGGAGTGCATTTTACCCATATCGTTTTTCGATTTTGAAGGAAAAATAGGTAAGAAACGCTAATTTTAGGTCAAAAGCCCTTTTTATTGCATTTTTAAACTTTTTACTGTTTAAAACATTCATTTTGACCTTAAAACTTAAGTTTGGAGGCAATTAGAAGTCATTTTAAAGACGTTTTTTCTTCATTTTTTCAAAATTGGGGGGTTTAACCTTTCCCCCCCCCCTTCTGAGTGGGGGGGGGGGGTTAAACCATACTTGGGCAAGTTGGTCCGGGGTCGGGGGTTAAACCCCAAATTAAGGGGGGAGTTAAAATCCGAGAAACGCAAAATACCCATATTGTTTTTTTTTCTGGAGTGCGTTTTACCCATATAGTTTTCGATTTTGAAGGAAAAATAGGTAAAAAAAACGCTAATTTTAGGTCAAAAAGCCTTTTTTATTGCATTTTTAGCTTTTTATTGCTTAAAACATTCATTTTGACCTCAAAACTTAACTTTGAAAGAAGTTAGAAGTCATTTTAAAGACATCTTTTTCTTCATTTTTTCAAAATTGGGGGGAGGGGTAACCGTTTCTCCCCCCCCCCTTTTTAAGTGGGGGTGGGGTTAAACCCCCTTCTCAGAATTTAGGGGGGTTAACCCCTCAACCCCCCCGTGCTCATGTATGGGTTAAACCCCCCTTCTCAGAATTTTGGGGGTTTAACCAGAACCCCCAAACCCCCCCCCCCCGTGCCCATGTATGGTGTAGAGCATACATAGGCAAGTTGGTCCGGAGTGGACGGAAGATTAAACCCGGATTTAGGGTGGAGGTTAAAATTTGAGAAAAGCATTTTATCCATGTTTTTTCTGGAGTGCATTTTACCCATATCGTTTTCCTATTTTAAAGGAAAAACAGGGTAAAAACGCAAATTTTAGGCAAAAAGCCCTATTTATTGCATTTTCATTTTGAAGACTTTTTTTCTTCATTTTTTTCAAAATTGGTGGGGGAGGGTCATATTTTTTTCTCCCACATCTGAGTGTGAAGTGGGCTAAAAACCCTTATAGTGTAGGGTGTGGCTGGGGGTTAATTTTTTCTGGGCAGCTTCAAAAATGAGTTACGGCAGAATGAGATAAGATTTTAGATGAGATTTCCAATGAGATTCTAGATATTATTTTATTTTTTGGGCAGGTCATATAAAATTATAATACGTCAGTTACACAAAATTATTATTTTTTATAATTTATATATGTTTAATATTTTTTTAAAAATTGATTCAGGTACATCATATTTTGGACGAGTTAGTTATGGGAGGTATGGTTCTTGAAACTAATATGAACGAGATTCTAGCAAGATACCAGGAACAAGATAAATTAGAGAAGCAAGAGGTAATTTAACAACTATCCTATAGCTTATGATGCAAAAGTATAATATTCGTACAATTTTCAATTGGAGACAGCGTCTTATTGGTTCAAACAAACAATAAAATCAATCGTTTAGTTTGAATAATTTACGCAAAAATACCATAGTCTGACAATCATACCTTTGTGGAGGATTAGAGTTAATCATACTTTTGTGGAGGATTAGGGTTAGCCTTTAAATTACGAGAAGATAATTTAACGTTTAACCACCTCGAAAGTTTGAAATTAAAAAAAAAATCATAACTTATACTATTTGAATGTGGATGTTACCCCTCAATCAAATCATAAGAAGAGTTATACAGCAGAACAACACCTTTCAGAAACTTAGTCATGCCGGTACGCTGACACCCCCTGCATTAAATAATTTTTTGCCTTTGCTAAAACGCCAAAAAAAGTTTTAACAGATACTCTCCTAAAGTTTTTGACAGACTTATTATTTTCCCTTTATTATATTAAGACCCCTTGATTAGGGGGTGTCGGGCCACCCTGGCTTTCCAGGAAGTCGAATCCCCCTGGCTTTCTAGAGGGGGAGGTCGACCCGGGGTGAAAAATTTTAAAACCTAGAGAGAGGGGGGTCGGTCATGTCCGGTTCCTGTTCCGGATTTTTAGAAAATCTCAACTCCTCAATTCCGATTCTGGTTCAGGTTCATAGGTGAGAAAAGGGGGGGGGTAGGGTGGGGTCCACCCTCCCCCTGGCCTCGAAATTTTGGGGCCCCCCCTAGAAGAAAATCCAGGCCCCCCCCCCCCTCCCCCCAAATTTCCGAATTTTTTACCCCTGACCCCCCCCTCTACTTTTTAAAATCTGCCCCCCCCCCTCCCCTCTCGGGAAAATTTTAGGCACCTTTTTTATACTAAATTTTCTTCCAAAAACGTGAATTTTCATCACATATTCATGCTTTTACACCCTTTTTATACATGAATATGGCTTTTTATTCAATAAAATGTAGTATTATCCTATAAAAAGAACAATTATTGAAGTTATTATGGTTTAAAACTGTTTTGCTTTGGACACCGGACCCCACCTGACCCCCCTCTAGATTTCAAAATTTCGCACCCCGGGTCGACCCCCCTAAAACGCTAGGGGGGGGTCCGGACCCCCCTGGGACCCCCCTCCTAGAATTCAAAATTCGATTTACCCCGGGTAACCCCGCCCCCCCCCCTAGCTTCCCCGACCGTGCTCACCTATGTTCAGGTTCCCCTGGTTTCGAAGTTTAATGGGCAGTTCCGGTTTCGGATGTGCCGGGCAAATTTTGGAATTCCGATTCCTTTTCCGGATTTTTGGAAAATCTCAATTCCGGTTCTGCAGTTCCGCCCTTTACTAAAACTAGGAAGGCGAGGGCCCTCCGGGCCCTCTCCTTTCTAGTTTTATATATTAATATCAGATATAATTAAAATGATATCCACATTAATGATAGCTAGCACCATTAACGTTTTGAAAAATAACGCATAACAATGGAACCATACGTGTTTTTGGTGGGGTCCGCTTGGGGGGGGGGTCCCCCCCCGGGTGGAAGGCCAAAATTTTTTCGGGGGGGGTCCAGTCCGGACCTTCCTGGCTTTTTAGGCGGGGTCGACCCCGGGTGTGAGATTTCAAATTTGGGGGGAGTCAGGGGGGTCCAATTTTTAAACAATTTTTTTAAAATCAATAATTTAAGTGTTTTAGGTCTAATATTGAATTTTATGTATTAAAACAGCCTATTTAGGCCTAAAAAGTATATTTAAACACTGTTTTTAACTAAAAACCTGTGTTTTTGACAGTAAATAAAAAAATATACTTCCAAATTGGTCGGGAGGGGGGAGGGGGGTCAGCCTTCAGGGGGGGGGGGTCAGGTCGGACCGCTCTCGAGCTATGGTGGAGGGGGAGGGCGGGGGCCCCCTGGATTTTTTCCAGGGGGGGGGTCCAAAATTTTGGCTCTAGGGGGGGGGGTGCACCCCTCTGTCCCCCCCCCAAAAACATCTATGAAGGCAACCTAAAAGCCAAAAAGCCAGAACAAAAGTGACAATAGAGTCAAATAGGAAATAATCAGGAAAAAAACATAAGAGCCAAGAGTACAGAGAGCTGGACTTAAGAGCCTGATTTTTTAGGACCAAAGGGCCACATAGATGAACACATAGGTGAGAAAGGGGGGGGGGCAGGGTGGGGTCCACCCCCCTAGCCTCGAAATTTTGGGGGGCTCCCCTGGACGAAAATCTGGAGGGGCCCCCCCTCCCCCCAAATTTCCGAATTTTTTACCTCTGACCCCCCTCTAGATTTTGAAATCTGACCCCCTCCCCCCTCGAGAAAATTTTAGGTACCTTTTTATACTAAATTTTCTTCCAAAAACGTGAATTTTAATCACATATTCATGCTTTTACACCTTTTTTATACATGAATATGGCTTTTTATTCAACAAAATGTAGTATTATCCTATAAAAAGAACAAATATTAAAGTTATTATGGTTTAAAACTGTTTTGCTTTGGACACCGGACCCCACCTGACCCCCCTCTAGATTTCAAAATTTCGCACCCCGGGTCGACCCCCCCAAAAAAGCTAGGGGGGGGGGTCCGGACCCCCCTGGGACCCCCCTCCTAAAATTCAAAATTCGATTTACCCCGGGTAACCAAACCACCCCTCCCTAGCTGCCCGGACCGTTCCCACCTATGAACACAGAGCAGCTTCGAAATTTGTGCAATAGTTAAATTTTGCTTTAATTCTGAAGAAATAAATAAGTAGGGTGTATTTTGTAATTGTATTGAGTATTGGTACATGCAGTTTTCTTTCTACATTAAGGGAAATAATATGGAATCATAGGTGAGAACGGTCGGGGAAGCTAGGGGGAGGGGGTGGTTACCCGGGGTAAATCGAATTCCGAATTCTAGGGGAGGAGGCAGGTCCACCAGACCCCCTAGCTTTCGAGGGGGGGTCGATCCGGGGTGGAAGATTTCAAAACCTAGAGGGGAGTCAGGTGGGGTCCGATTTCCGAAGCAAAATATTTTTAAACCATTAAATATTTAATAATAGTTTTTTTTTATAAGATAATACTACATTTTATTGAATAAAAAGCAATATTTAGGTGTAAACATAGGTGAGAAAGGGGGGGGGGCGGCGTCGACCCCCCCTAGCCTCGAAATTTTGGGCCCCCCCCCTAGACGAAAATCTAGGCAGCCCCTCCCCCCCTCCCCCCAAATTTCCGAATTTTTTACCCCTGACCCCCCTCTAAATTTTGAAATCTGACCCTCCCCCCTCCCCCCTGGGGAAAATTTTAGGTACCTTTTTTATACTAAATTTTCTTCCAAAAACATGAATTTTCATCACATATTCATGCTTTTACACCCTTTTTATACATGAATATGGCTTTTTATTCAATAAAATGTAGTATTATCCTATAAAAAGAACAATTATTAAAGTTATTATGGTTTAAAACTGTTTTGCTTTAGACACCGGACCCCACCTGACCCCCCTCTAGATTTCAAAATTTCGCACCCCAGGTCGACCCTCCCTAAAAAGCCTAAAAACCCTCCCTAGAATTCAAAATTCGATTTACCCCGGGTAACCACCCCCCTAGCTTCCCCGACCGTGCTCACCTATGGGTATAAAACGGGTGTAAAAACATGAATTTGTGTTAAAAATTCACGTTTTTGCAATAAAATTTAGTATAAAAAAAGTACTTAAAATTTTCTCGAGAGGGGAGGGGGGGGGTCAGATTTCAAAATCTAGAGGGGGGTCAGGGGTAAAAAGTTTGCAAATTTGGGGAGAGGGGGGGCCCTGGATTTTTTTATAGTGGGGGTGGACCCCACCCTACCCCTTCCCCCCCTTGTTCATCTATGAAGGGCCAGAAAACAGGAACTTTAAAGCCTTTGACGGCGCTTTGTTTTTTAATAACGTTATATGGCGTAATTTTGCTAATAAACAATAACACAATAGTCAAAACCGTAGGCGGTTAGACCCTCCTAAAAATCCCAATTATAGCCGACACCCCCCTAAAATTTGAGGTACCCAATAACCTCCCACCTAAATTTTGGGGTCCCAGTCAAACGTCCCAGTACTAAAAACAGTAAAAATTGGGTATTTGAGGTATACCCCACAAAAATTTTTGGGACCCCCTCCAAAATTTTGGGGGTCCAGTCATAGATGTTTTTGTGGGGGGGGGGGAGGGGGTGCACCCCCCCACCTCTAGAGCCAAAATTTTGGACCCCCCTGGAAAAATCTAGGGAAGCCCCCCTCCTCCCAAGCTCAAGAGCGGTCCGACCTACCCCTCCATGGAAGGCTGGACCCTCCCCCCTTCCCACTAATTTGGAAGTTTATTTTTTATTTACTGTCAAAAACACGGTTTTTTAGTTAAAAACAGTGTTTAAATACACTTTTTGGGCCTAAATAGGTTTTTTAATACATAAAATTCAATATTAGACCTGAAAAACACTTAAATTATTGAGTTTAAAAAATTTTGCTGAAAAA
This sequence comes from Microlaimidae sp. YZB2_3, assembly GCA_030248175.1. Taxonomy (NCBI): domain Eukaryota; kingdom Metazoa; phylum Nematoda; class Chromadorea; order Desmodorida; family Microlaimidae; species Microlaimidae sp. YZB2_3. Next base: position 43,565 of record JASAMX010005336.1, read on the forward strand.
TTGGACCCCCCCTGACCCCCCCCTAAATTTGAAATCTCGCAGCCCGGGGTCGACCCCCCCGAAAGGCCAGGGGGGTCCGGACCCCCTGGACCCCCCCCTAAAAAATTTTGGCCTTCCACCCGGGGGTGGACCCCCCCCCTAGCGGACCCGACCAAAAACATCTATGGGTCCAGTATACCCCCCAAAATCCAGGAGGCTGCGCACCCAGCGGCGTAGCCAGGGGGGGCGGCCGCCCCCCCCCACCCCCCCGAAATCCGGCGAAGCCGGATCTTTTCGTGAGGGGGGACCCTTACGTTTTTTGAATTTTGGGAGAAAAATTTTTTCTTTATATATAAATTCAGAATTTCTGATGCGTTTCCAAAAGCATATAAAAACCCAAAAAACTGAAATTTTTCCCGCTTTGCGGGAAGTGTACATTAATCATTTAGTTTGTTTTTTTTAATTTCAATGGATTGTACCATTCAATACATAGCTAAGCCTAAGGCATGTGCCTTTGCCTCAGATATTAAATGGCAATACTATATAGATGTTAAAATTCTTATATTATAAGATATGTAGGTTTGGTAATGGCTGTTTGAAACCCCTTAACAACGGTTTTTACATTTGCGGGGTTGTCCGCCTTTCCACCTCCCCCCATGGTGAAGCGTGGCAGTTTGTATAGATTTTTTTGTTACTTTTTAAATATTGAGTTATAAAAATTTAATACAAATCTTCTAAAATCAGAAATTAATCAATATAAAATTTTTTTTCCGCTATGCGGGAAGGTCAGATGGATTTATATATATACAGTAAAATTAATATTATCAGTAATATTTTTTGTTATTATAACTTAGGGTAGTGCATTTAATTTCGGCACTTTTCCAAATTGGGCATTTTTGATTTTGGATTATAAATTTAGTAATCCTAACCGGAATACGACGTTTGATAGCTCAAATGAAAGCTAATTATATGTAGATGACTGTCATGAGCTTTTTATTTGTTATGTTATGATATTTTCATGTGAAATTATGTGATTTATAAAAAATAAATTTGTTACTCGTTTTTAGAACATGGACATTTTATGATTACGCATTAAATTGGTTTAAAAATTAAACTGTCCTGGTAAAATTTAGTATATTTTCCGAATTTTTAGTCCCCGTGGTTCTACGTTGCGTCTGTGGTGAGCAATCGTTATAAAATAAAATAGTGTAATTTCGGCACTCATATGCTGTAGGTAAAAACGGATTGAATTAAGTGATCGGGTGTTAAATTGTAGTTGTAAATAGTTAAAAGACAACGTTGAAATGTGTAGGGGTTATAGCACTGCACTTAAACTCGATTAAGAGGGTCCTTTTAAAAAGTGCCGAAATTAAATGCACTTTTTTCCCAAATTTTGCTCATTTTGATTTGGCATTTTAGCTGTAACTTTTTGCCAGTTACACGATAAACATCAAGTAGAAGCTTAAATTAAAGAAAACTGTCTGAAGATAATGATAGGTTTTTAAATTTTTGAAAATGATGATTTTTTGACTGAGAAACAATCGATTGTTTGTAAAGTAAATTGCCGAAATTAAATATGTGCATTTAATTTCGGCAATTTTCTATTTTTTAAAAAACTGATTTAATTAAGTAAAAAAAAAACTTTCGTACAGTGAAACTTTTGTGACGCAACGCAGTATCGTGAAAGCTTCAAAATGAGCTATCAAACATGAAAATCGGGCCATACAGTAAAAAGTTATTTCGGAAAAACAAAAAAGTGCCGAAATTAAATGCACTACCCTACATCATACTCATTCGCAAAATTTAAAGCCATCAGAAAATAGATAGTTGTGTTATATACAATTTCATCGCCTGATAATTTTGAAGATCAGACATAATTGTGCGGAAATTTCGCCTCCGGCGGTTGGCGGGACACCCCCCAGACCCTCTGGCCGACGCTTCGCGTCGGCTGGCGCCGCTACGCGGCGCAGGCAGCAGCGTTACGCGCCGCTTTTGTGGCACTTTTTCTCCCCCCCCCCAGACCGCCCCCTCCCCAAAATGAAATCCTGGCTCCGCCACTGTGCGCATCTATGGTCAAAACCATACATGGACACGGGGGGGGGGTTAACCTCCCAAATTCTGAGAAGGGGGTTTAACCACTCAGAAGTTAGGTGGGGGAGAAAAGGTTACCCCCCCCATTTTGGAAAAATAAAAAAAAATGACTTCTAACTGCCTCCAAACTTAAGCTTAGCGGTTTTTTTACGTTTGGCTCAGGTCTCACTTGCAATGTCGATTTATGCATGTAAACGTTATTTCTCAATAGTTCTGTCATTTTGGCTCTGCTGTATGGTCACAATGTGTATTCCGTTTGGACACTTTGGTACTTAGGTCTAAGGTCCCGCCATTCTTTTCTCCTAATTGCTTTTCTCCATTGGCTCTAAGGAAACATTTTGTGGCTCTTTGGTCCCCAAAAAGTGCGGCTCTTAGGTCCTAAAATTGCGGCTCTTCTGTACCCCACCCGTGGCTCTTCCGTCTCAATTGATAAATCAAATTTTGAAATTTCAAATTGAAACAAAAATTTAAATTTAAAAAGTACAAAAGAATGAATAAAAAATGTATTTTAAATTATCATCTTTTGTTTATTTTATTTGGTCTAATTTAATTGGTTTGCATGCTTTTTAATGCTGTAAAAATAATGTTTTCTTCAACGTTGCAACAGTAGCATTTCCAACGCATTCTTTCAGAACAGTCATGTCGTTTAGTATAAAAAAGTAATTAAAATTTTCTTAAAGGGGAGGGTGGGGTCAAATTCATAGGTGTTTTTGGTCGGGTCCGCTAGGGGGGAGGGTCCACCCTCGGGTGGAAGGCCAAAAGTTTTTAGGGGGGTCCAGGGGGGCCCGGGCCCGCCTGGCTTTTTAGGGGGGTCGACTCCGGGTGCGAGATTTCAAATTTAGGGGGGGGTCAGGGGGGTCCAATTTTTTAGCAAATTTTTTTAACTCAATAATTTAAGTGTTTTTAGGTCTAATATTGAATTTTATGTATTAAAACAGCCTATTTAGGCCTAAAAAGTGTATTTAAACACTGTTTTAAACTAAAAACCGTGTTTTTGACAGTAAATAAAAAAATATACTTCCAAATTCGTCAGGAGGGGGGTCGGCCTCGCTAGGGGGGTCAGGCCGGACCGCTCTCGAGCTTGGGGGGGGGTCCCTCTGAAAACACCTATGGTCAGATTTGAAATTCTAAAGGAGGGATAAGGGGTAAAAAATTCGAAAATTTGGGGGAAAGGAAGGCCACTCCCACCCCCCGTGGATTTTTTTTGTTGGGGGAGGGGGCAAAATTTTGAGGCTAGGTTGGGTGAACGGTGGACCCAACCCTATAGTGGATGTAAGTGCACAAATCTTGGTGTCCGTCAAACGCACACAGTGGTGGGCTTCTGTATTAGTTTTTGTTGGTTTTTTTGGTAATGATGTAAAAACAATTTTTTTTGTTTTAAAACATTTTAATATCAATAATATGTTGCAGTCTGCGAGATATATAAAAAAAAATCAGAACCAGTATTAGTATTGCATGTAGCGATAAGAAGATATCAGTAAATTAAAAATCTACTAATATAAAATAAATCAATTATTCTCCTAACTCAAAACTTTGTTGTAGGCGGGTATTTCTGCTGCACCAGCACGCGCTGTCTCAGCTATGAAAAACATGAACATTCCTCAACAGATCAAGGACATTAAACTACCTGAATTACCGTCGTTAGGAAACTTTAAATTTTCCTCATGATGTGATAACTTTCATAATAATTATTTATTATTAGATTCATAAGCAACAGCTTCCTGAAAAGAAATAATTATGTGCTGCCTGTTGGTTAAAATACCAAAATTGGCCAGCGGAACTGAGGTATTTCTTTATTTCCTGCATTACAACATTTTTGGAAACAATTTAAAGGTCAATTTAAAATAGATAAAAATTTTTTTATCGGTGTCGTTTCATTACAAACTGTGGCGACCACTTCATTAAGATTATCATTTCATTTCTACACCATACATAATATAATATGGGTTACGTTTTCCGCTAATCACTTTGGAAATAACTTTCGAAATAAAATCGACTTTAACTCATTTTTCTTAACTAGATTATGTACACGAAAAGGAAAACATAAGAGAACATGCAATTATCAGATTACATTACAGAATAGCATTACCCACAATTTATAATATTTTCTATTATTTTTGTGTTATTGTATTTTTTGCTTATTAAAAAAAATTTGTTTAAAAATTTTGTTAACATAAATAAGCAAACTATGTATAGAACAGAACCTCCCGTCGTGAACGCAGTACTTCTTATTATTTTGTATAACCCGTTCTTGTGATTGCCTTTTTCCCAGATACAACCGTAAATTCTTGGTTTCACGGTGGAGGTATCTTTGTTTAACCATTGTTGTGCGTACGTTCAAGTAGCCCGTGTGAGCCATACGGCTGACAAATAATTTCACCAAGTTTTTTTTTTAATCCATTTGTTTTATTTTGTAAAAAAATAATGTATAGTTAGATTCCCATTAAAAATTGATAATTTGTTCGCTTTTTGTTTTGTTTGGTATTAATTTTGAAGTTTTTTTAACCAGAAGCCTGAACCACTGCTGACTGCAGGGGTAAGATTTTCACAAAAACCCATCGAAATCTAAGACAAAAATTTTAATTGTGTACCGCACCTATAAGCGTGTTATTTTTCTCTTTCATTACTAACACAAATCGAATAGTAAAACGGACTATAGAAAGTATTTTCTTCGAATTTTTAAGTTGAAAAATAAATAAAGTAGTTTTCTAATTATATGTAACTATTTACTGCCAAGTAAAGTAAATTGACATTAAACATATAAATTTGTATATTATGTTGCAATGAAATATTTAACTATAAAAGTTTATTACAATACTAAATCTAGACGTTTTCCACAATAAAACCTTTGAAATTAGTACTTGTGACTAGTTACTAGTATATCACTTCTGGACTTCAACGGTGATCGTCAAACCGTGCGTTTAGATAAACAGACATAGTTGATAATATTTTGAGGTAGGAACATTACTAATTTCCATACACTTATGCAATTAGAAGATCATTCAAACGTTTCAAACATCTGATTTTATAATGGGGGTTTTAATTTGTAACATTTAAACAAGGAATATCATGAGATCTCTGGGGATTTGTGGAAACTAAATAAAAATAAAAAGAAATTTTTTTAGAATTTTAAGGAACGTAACATAGCACTTATAGGCATGAAAACTACATAAAGTCGATGATTTGCAGAATTCAATAGACTATAACAAACAATAAAGCAATTTAAAAATTTTTACAAAAACGGTTTAACATGTACATTTGGGTAAGATTAAAAACGAGAATGAAAAAAAAATGTTTTAAATTTCTTTTTAAAAAAGACGTTCATACCCGCACAATTTAATTTGGTTTGCTTGGTTTGCTCATGTCTTCTTAGTCCTTACAAACTTAGGAGGTCAGCCAGATACAATTAGTCATAGTTAACATGGTGTTAGTGCACTGGAGCCACATTCATAAAGACCGATTAGTTTCCATAAACATTTCCACGATGCCAAATAAGCAGTCGAATTAAGTTTTTTTTTTTGTTAACCCGAAGTTAATCGCACTTTGGGAATCCAGCTCCTGATTTTAGAAATAAAATTTTTACAACTCTGTGAACACACGATTACAGCTAAGTAATCTTTCAAATAAGCAATAATTATCCGGCGTATGCCATTTTAATGCCATACGTCGGCGAGATATTTTATAAGAAGTTTTACTTTTTTTTTGTATTATGTATTTTTTTTATAATTTGTTTCTATCCTGCTGAATGACAATTATTTAAAAAAGAGACGTTTTTTTTAACCTTAGGTTTAGAGGTGTCTAGAACTAGAAGCAGGAAGGGCGTTAACTTTCTGTTTCTTTAGCGAATGGTTATAGATGCAGCACATCAAAAAATTAAAAACAATCAATTAAATATGTATATCAATTGATCAGAAAAAAAGTTACGCAGTCTTTTGCATTAGGGTCAAAAATATTGATCGTTTTCGATTTTTATCCCCTCAAACAGCGTGGTGAGAATCTTAAAAAACAATATGGCTGCATATTTTAAAGTACTTACGAAACAATATTTTAAAAAGAGGTCAAATTTAAACACTTAAGATATATATATATTACACAATGATAATACCAATACAACAAAATCGACAATAATTGAATCTGCAGAGCTCGTTATCGTTAAAACTGCAGCACATTTAAAAATAGTATCAAACATGAGTACAAAAATAAAAAAAGGTTACTACACAAAAAAATCTGCTTCTCTCCAAAGAGATTGTTAACTAGGTTATAAAGTTGAGTTATCACCATGAAACACATTTATCACAGAATTTACAACACAATAGGCACATTTATGCCACATATCAGGCGTGGCAGAGTACATACAAACGACAACGGTGAAACCAATGAAAACCATTGTATATATATCAACACCAATAAGGACTGTTTTATGATCACCGCACCACAAACGTTTTGCAGCAAATTTTAGCAGGAACCCAAGTCGAAATAATAAGTGGTTCCGAAAAAATATAATTTAACCCTTTTTTTTGAAACAAACTATATATATTCAAAAATATATTTATATTTTCGTGCCATTAAAAAGAAGTAGTGATGGGCGGAACTGCCTATTAAACTGCGAAACTCCGGAACCCGAACCGGAATTGATATTTTTCAAAAATCCGGAAGCGGAATTCAAACTTTTGCCCGGAACATCCGGAAACGGAACTGCCCATCAGTAGAAAGAAGCCTCGAAAAAAGTATCTTTCGTGCTAATATTGTAACTGAAAACACACGTAATAACAATTTTTTCATCATAAAATCCCATGTAGTAAGTAGTGGTACCGCTTTTTTTCTTTTCGAAACACATTATGTTTTTAGGTGAACAGAGAAAGGAGGTCCTTTGCTCGTCTTAATTCATTCGAATTGTATTGTTATAAATGCTCTTGTGGTATAGCAGTCATTTACTTTTATTATCCACTTTTTGATTATTTATTTGGCTTAATAAAAACCTACAAAAACCTATAACCCACAAACAACCACACGGACTTGTAGACGATACCATACATTCCAATAGACCATTTACATAAGAGAAGTGCTCCCATAAAAATCAGTATTACCAAGAATACATAACCAAAAAATTGATCACTGTAGCATAAATTTCGTTCCTACCCGTGCATCGCTTTGACAAAAATTTGATTTCCCCGGGATTAAATTTGACCACTGGGAGGTTAAATTTGATCCCTAGCCGTATGACTCTCAGGGGGAGGGGGGGGGGTGAAATTTGTGTCAAAGCGATGCACGGATAAGAACGAAATTTATGCTACAGCGATACATTTTTTTTGTTATGTATTCTTGATAACACTGGTTTTTACGTTGGCACTTCTATTATGTAAATAGTTTATTGGGATGTATGGTGTCAAATTGTGGAGTTCTAAAAAACTAAAAACACAAAAATGCGGGTTTTTTCGAGTATTTCACAAAAAACTTAATCATCCAAAACAAGTAAAATTTTTTACACTTTTCCTTTTTCCAGAAATCCAAAAAATGTACACCTATGATCGCTACCGTAAAAATTAATATTTGTTATGGGCTTTATAAAATATCTACAGTAAAAAATTTAAGCAGAGGAAACACAAGCAACTACAAAAATTATGGGCTCAATATCATAAAACAGCTTTTAAACAAGATTACTGGTTATTTGAGAATCCGTATCTTTAATATCATATTGTTGCTGAGTTTTTAATTTTAGTGCAGTACTTTCTAAAGCTTTATCCAAATTATTTCGATGTGTATCAATACCTAAAATTGATTAGAAAATTAAACAATTTCTATAGATAATTTATCACAATAATGCAATACTTATAAAGCATTCAACTTTAAAATCACGGCTTAAAAACTATTCACATTTAGTTGATGATAAAAATTTAAACGTTCAATGTGGAAGTCGTTCAATGCGGAACCTATACTTTTAAATATAAAACTTCATTAACCGATGACTAGCAGTGATTTCATTTACTAAGTTCTGGGAGCGAGACTTAAACCACTCTTTTGTGTGACAAGGTTCAAACTATTTATATAGTTATGTTATATCACATGACTCTTTTCCAACCTACATGGTTGTGAAATGACAATAAAATAGAAACAAAATAAAATAGTACAAGTCAAAAAAGTAAAAGATAGTACATTTTTAAACAAAGCACAAAAAGAGTACAAAATTAAGCGTATTTTCATTTTGATTTACATTTTCGAACAAAGCATAAAAAGAATACAATATTAAGCGTATCTTCATTTAGATTTCACTTTTGTTCATCAAGGATTAAAATTTAGGAAAGCGTAATATGAATTTATTCCTGCATCTAAAATTAGTGCATATGCAAGAAAGTTTTCTCATATATTGTTAAACCCTATAAACAAGGTATATTTTTTTATGATTTTGATGACTGATGTATTATTTCTTAAGTTGCAAAAATGGTTTCTGAGCAGGTATATATTTTGATTGTGTTTTTCAATAAACAGATGCTGGTACTTGTTCTTGCTCTAACAACCATCTTACTAATAAGTACGAGTTTATAGGCGTCTAAAACTTTCACAGAAAACGTTACCGGCTGTGGTACCAAAAATATATAATAAAGGAAAAATGAGACACTTAGAACAAACTGCTTGTAAAAAAAGGTCCCATTTAAATGGGACCTGGTCCCATTTAAATGGGACTTTTCGATTTTTGTCCCATTTAAATGGGACCGTTTTTTACAAGCAGTTTGTTCTAAGTGTCTCATTTTTCCTTTATTATATATTTTTGGTGGTACTAGATTGTTTATGAAATTAATATTAAATTCCTTAGATCCAAATTTGGCGGCTATTCTATTGAGCAGCTATTGCTTGAACAAGGATTGTGTGCACTGGTGACAAAACTCAAAGTTTAAGTTGATAATATCAACGAAGGTTGTTGATAAATGTTGATTAATCAATGTTGATAATATTATAATGAAACAAAAGATTTGTAAGGCACAATAATAATATTTTTTAATAGTGTAGACTTCCAATTATTACTTGAAATCTTTGAAATTGTTTATTTATGATACCATTAAATTATATATCAACTTTTTTTGGGATTTTTCTGGAAATTTAAATTGTTTTATTTTTTTTGGGGGGGGGAGGGGGCAGTTTTTAGTCTTTCAATTTGATTGATTGATTCAGAATCAGGTCTCACTCAGTATAGCCAATATATTAAGGTATCACTATTTTTATCATCTTGTACTGTAATGAAACCAAAACCATGAGTACAACATCACAAAATTTGCGGTCGGTGGGTCCGCCACGAAATCAAAATTCGTTATGAAATAAAAAAAATTACTTAATTTTTACAGAAACTGGAGATTTAACAACAATATTAAAACATGGTGCTCACTTGTTCTAGGGAATTTTTTAAAAAAAAATAAAAATATTTTATCTTATCTAAAACAACTTCGAGTGTTTTACAGACTGAGAAGGTCTATCATATGTAAATTTTTTGGGTTAATTAAAAATTTTTAAAAAAGGATTGAATACTAAAATTAAAAAAAATTGCCGCTGAAATTTTTAAAATACACATTTTATTACTTGTATTTCAAATTTCAAAAAATTACAATGAAATACATTTAATCTGAGAGGCTTTTTGTATCGTGGTGGGGCCGCCGAATGCACCAAATTTTGTTATGCTAGGTATGTCATTGTTGGACCAGTACAGCATAATATAATTATATGGCGACCTTTTAAAGAATTTAGGGTATAATTCTTTCTGATAGATAATTTTGTAATTATTTTTTGTTTATAACCATTAAAATTATTCATTGTTTTCACCATTATTTTAGACTAGAAATTTACTTTGACTAGGTACATTTATATATATTACAAATGAAGGCAGTACACAGGTCCTAAAGTTAAAAGCCCTCAGGCTAAAATTAAGGGCGTACCCGCTCGCCGTCAGAAAGAAATAAAGAATGAACGTGCGGGAATAAAAATAATAATAAAAAGTTTTTAGAGATGATGTAACCAATTATTATTAAGTTAGGTCAGATGTTTCTCTCCACGTGATATTTTCTCAAAGAGCAAGTGGTTGGTTACTTTACCACCTAGTTATTTTCACCCTGGTAGAATTCATCTTTAGTATTTAAATTCAATTATTTTACGAAAAGTAAATTGGTTAATCGCAATTTTTAAGTTTTCAATTTATTTTGCTAAAAATTATATGTCATATTTAATACTATAAAAAGTCCCAAAATTATGACTAAAAGATTCATTATTTAATAATATTATTATAATAACTTATGTTTTTATGCTTTTCTAATATATTTGTGCTTTTGTGCATTATGTAACGTAATTTTTGCAAAAAATCAGAATGTAACTTTATTGCTTATAATTTTTAAGATCTCTAAAATACTCTAAACTTTTTCATTGGCGGAACACATTATTTTATTTTTTATACATCAAACATTAACAGCCAGTCAGAGTTAGGAATTTAAAGAAATTATAACAATGTTCATGATATTTTTTGGATGAAATGTTTTTATTTTATATCAGAATAAATTTATTTTCTTACAAACTTTTGAATATTCAAGACTAGCTGCGATCACCAAAATTGCTGTAGCGCAGCTAAACTTTAGTGATGGAATGTTTGAAGGATTAAGATTTAAAATGAATATTTTAAAATAGAATGAATTATTTATCGCAAAAACTGCTCCTAGTATTTAATATTAATTTTTTGAAGTTCGAGAAAATATTTTTGAAACAAAAAAGTGCATTTTTATGATCTACTAAACTTTTTTGGGGAGGGAGAGGGGGCTATAATGAAAAAATTTTTAAATTTTAGGACAACCATAACAAAGTACACAGGACAGATATATTTGTTTATGTTTAAATTATCTGTAGAGATTACCAAAAGACGTTTCTTATTTTTTATAAAAAAAAATTTTTTTTTGAAAGAGACCACACTCTTTTCCCTTGATTTAACGCAGTGATAACGTCATAGATAATTTTTTTGACTATTTCAACTGATAGCCATAAGAATGTGAGCTATATATGTACAAATCTGGATTACGACTGTACAAATCTTCTGCTCAGTTAGCGAGATATAACAGCTTGAGTTTTATCGACAATGCACCGAATTTTTGTAGACACTATAGGTAGTATCTGGGAAATTAACACTACTATTTTAGTGTGAGATTGTACTGAAGCTTCAGCTGTTTTGTTAGATTACGGTCTTGGCTTCACATAATAGCTACTACTTTTGAAGCAAGCAGTTGCATGCAAGAGCTTACTTCAACAATCGTGTTCAAGAACAAAAATGGTTTGAATATTATCCATGTTGCTACTCTAAATGGAAAAGTTCCATTAATCAGTATCATGAACAGACGTAAAACATAATAGTAAATGCTTTTTTTATTCTAAATGTGTTTTGTTTTTTAGATTTTTCCGCTGTTTTAAAATAGGGTAGTGCATTTAATTTCGGCACTTTTTCGTTTTTTTAATGTAACTTTTCATTGTATGGCCCGATTTTTATGTTTGATAGCTCGTTTTGAAGCTTTCATGATACTGCTTTGCGTCATAAAAATTTCATTGTACGAAAGTTGTTTTTTTATTTAATTAAATCAGTTTAAAAAAAACGGAAAATTACCGAAATTAAATGTATGCATTTAATTTCGGCACTTTACAAACAATCGATTGTTTCTCAGTCAAAAAATTATCATTTTCAAAAATTTAAAAGCCTATCAATATCTCCAGACAATTTTCTTTAAATTAAGCTTCTACTTGTTGTCCAACGTGTAACTAGCAAAAAGTTACAGCTAAAATGCGAAATGGTATCAAAATGAGCAAAATTTGGGAAAAAGTGCATTTAATTTCGGCACTTTTTAAAAGGACCCCCTTAATCGAGTTTAAGTGCAGTGCTATGACCCCTACACATTTCAACGTTGTCTTTTAACTATTTACAACTACAATTTAACACCCGACCACTTAATTCAACCCGTTTTTACCTACAGCAATATGTGTGCCGAAATTACACGATTTCATTTAATAACGATTGCTTACCACAAACGCAACGTAGAACCACGGGGACTAAAAATTCTGAAAATAGACTAAATTTTACCTGGACAGTTTAATTTTTAAACCAATCTATTGCGTAATCATGAAATGCCATGTTCTAAAAACGAGCAACAATTTTATTTTTTATAAATCACACAATTTCACGTAAAAATATCACAACATCACAAATAAAAAGCTCACGACCATATACCGTCCAGGACTACCAAAGATATAGTCCAAAATCAAAAATGCCCAATTGGGAAAAATGCCGAAATTAAATGCATTACCCTATATGAATTTTTTAAAAAATCAAAAACAAAAATACATAATAGACGAGACACAATATAAAAAAAAAGATTAAGTAACATGCAAATATTAAAAACTTAAACAAGCATGGTCACAAATGCGGTACAGACAGAGTCAATTTTTTTCGATTTTGACGATTTTTTGTGAAAATTTTAACCTGTGTTGTATCCCAAACCTTTGTAACTTTTTTTCATCTAAATATTATTAACGGTTCAAGACGTAATGACCTTTCAAATGTCCAAAATAGGACTTTTTAGGGCATTCTGACTGTACTTAAATAATCATGCCTTCCCTACGCTAACTCACTCCCTGTAGGTATCTTTTAGTTGTAATTAATTTTTTAAAAGATAAAAAAGTTCAGTTTTATTATTCTAAAATTGTGTAATACAATAAAATTTTTCACAAAACAGAATTTATGCTTCCCACGTTTAATAAAAAATGGGAAATGGAGTAAAAATTGCACGTTTTTTCATTAAAACACTAAACAATAATAATATTCATAAATACTTTGTTATACGTTGTAACCCTTGTGTCAAGATTTAATTAAAGTACGGCAGTTCTTTTTTTTATAACGAAAGTTTGCACAGCTAAAGAGAAATTGTTTAAGTAGAGAATGCCTAAAAACACTGATTTCGGTGTTTTTTTTATAGGGTTTACTATTGAACCACTAAAAATATTTCGACGAAAGAAAAGATTTTGGCACAAAGGGTAAGGTTGTTCTAAAAACTCATCAAAAAATGAACTGCTGGAAAATCATAGAAGACAAAAAGTTTGACTCCGTACCACATCTTTAACACTTTGCAGCAAAAAAGAAATAGTCACTAATTATTTTTTTTAGTTTTAGAATACTGCCATTAGGACAGTTAAAAATAGAAACACCAGTATCTGCGCTTAAGTCTCGCTACCTGGACTTGATAAAAACCAATCAAAATAGTATTTTTCCTAACAATTTTTGACATTTTTATTTTTAAAGTTAATTAAACAAACAAGTAAATCAAATGGGTAAATTTTGCATTAAATTTATTGTTTTGACAAGACTTTTTTATAACTACAAACAATAGCAAAAACAGTTAGTATGTGCATAATTAATGAAGAGCGTGATTATTTTGAAAAATTCTTCATTGAGCATGTGTTACAACTGCGTAGAAAGGTATTTTCGATTATTGCAAAATACTGAGCGCTAACTCAAATCATGAGGATAACAGCGAAACAAATTTTAAGGGCCCCTTATCTGCTGTCCGGATTATCAATAGTTATTTGAACAGAAACTGTTTAAAAAAAACTTTGAAAGAAAACAAAATTAAAAAATTCTAGGCTTACCGGAAAGCAGAGAATCTTCTCGTGAAATGTATTTAGGAGTTTTGGGCGGTGAAGGGAGTGGAGTTTTTAAAGTGGTGATTGTTTCCAGAAAGTCATCGATAACATGATGAGAGAGCTGATTGTGCAAAGTTTCAAGAGAAAACAAAGGCGGTAAATTATCACCGGAATCTAAAGTTATTTTATGCTATTAAAATTATTTCATTCAAAAGATTTGTAAAATAATATTATTGCTTCTGGCATCTGCCACTCAAAATTTATAAAATTGTACATCGGCTCGATATGTTGCTTTATGCCGTTAGTCGATATGTATAAGTACACAGACCTGCGCACGGTCTGGAAATGACCCCCGCTTTATTGGAGGATTTGCCCCCCCCCTCACCCAAAAATGAAAAAGTACCCAAAAATTATGGCGCCATTTTTGACCTACAATGACGCCATCATCGCGAAATTTTTGCAGTTTTTAGCTTATTTCAATGCATTTTAAACCCATTTTAGACCTATTTTTACCTTTTTTCGCTTTTTTGTCCCTCTTTTCTCTTTTCCCTCCTTTTTTTTTTCTTTTTTTCTCTCTTTTTTTCGTTCTCCCCTGCTAGCCCCCCCCCCGTTTCAAAAAAAGTTGCCCCCGTGCCCCCTATTTTGGAATCGCCCCCCCCCAATAAAAATGGGGGGCTAGGGCAGTGCACCAGTGGCGTAGCTAGGGGGGGCGGAGGGGCGCCCCCCCCCCGAAATCCGGCGAAGTCGGATTTTTTCGTAAGGGGTGGGGGACCCTTAAGTTTTTTGAATTTTGCGGGAAAATTTTTTTTCTTTAAATATAAATTCAGAAACATTTCTGATGCGTTCCAAAAGCATAAAAATACCCAAAAAAAACTGAAATTTTTCCCGCTTTGCGGGAAGTGTACATTAATCATTTAGTTTGTTTTTTTTTAATTTCAATGGATTGTACCATTCAATACATAGCTAAGGCATGCGCCTTTGCCTCAGATATTGAATGGCAATCATAGATGAACAAGAGGGGGGGGGGGTAAGGTGGGGTCCACCTTCCCCCCTAGCCTCGAAATTTTGGGGGCCCCCCTAGAAAAAAATCCAGGGGGCTCCCCTCCCCCTAAATTTTCGAATTTTTCACCCCTGACCTTCTCCATAGGTGAGAAAGGGGGGGGAGCAGGGTGGGGTCCACCCCATACATGGGCACGGGGGGGGGTTAACCCCCCAAATTCTGAGAAGGGGGGTTTAACCCCCCCCCCCACTCAGAAGTGGGGGGGGGGGGGGGGAAATTAACCCCCCCCAACCAATTTTGGAAAAATGAAGAAAAAAAATGTCTTTAAAATAACTTTTAACTGCCTCCAAACTTATGTTTTGAGGTCAAAATGAATGTTTTAAGCATTAAAAAGCTCAAAAATGCAATAAAAAGGGCTTTTTGACCTAAAATTAGCGTTTTTTTATCTATTTTTCCTTCAAAATTGAAAAACTATATGGGTAAAATGCACTCTAGAAAAAAAACGATATGGGTATTTTGCGTTTCTCGGATTTTACCCCCCCCCCCTAATTCGGGGTTAAACCCCCCCAATCCGGATCAACTTGCCCATGTATGGTCCACCCCCCTGGCCTCGAAATTTTAGGCCCCCCCAGACGAAAATCTAGGGGGCCCCCCTTCCCCCAAATTTCCAAATTTTTTACCCCTGACCCCCCTCTAGATTTTGAAATCTGACCCCCCTCCCCCCTCGGGAAAATTTTAGGTACCTTTTTTATACTTAATTTTCTTCCAAAAACCTGAATTTTCATCACATATTCATGCTTTTACACCCTTTTTATACATGGATATGGCTTTTTATTCAATAAAATGTAGTATTATCCTATAAAAAGAACAATTATTAAAGTTATTATGGTTTAAAACTGTTTTGCTTTGGACACTGGAACCCACCTGACCCCCCTCTAGATTTCAAAACAGGGGGGCGGGGAAATTTCCAATGGGGAAAGGGGGGCCCCCTAGAAAATCCTGGGGGGCCTAAAAATTTGACCAGGGGGGTGGACCATACATGGACAAGTTGGTCCGGAGTGGAGGGGTTAAACCCCAAATTAGGGGGGGGGTTAAAATCTGAGAAACGCAAAATACCCATATCGTTTTTTTTCTAAAGTGCATTTTACCCATATCGTTTTTCGATTTTGAAGGGAAAATAAGTAAAAAAAAACATTAATTTTAGGTCAAAAAGCCCTTTTCATTGCATTTTTGAGCTTTTTATTGCTTAAAACATTCATTTTGACCTCAAAACTTAAGTTTGGATGCAGTTAGAAGTCATTTTAAAGACATTTTTTTTCTTCGTTTTTCCATAATTGGGGGGGGGGTTAACTTTTTCTCCCCCCCCCCACTTCTGAGTGGGGGGGGGGGTTAAACCCCACTTCTCAGAATTTGGGGGTGGGGTTAACACCCCCCCCACACCCCCCCCCTGCCCATGTATGGGGTGGACTCCATCCGGCCCCCTCCCCCTTTCTCACCTATGGAGAAGGTCAGGGGTGAAAAATTCGAAAATTTGGGGGGAGGGGAGCCCCCTGGATTTTTTTCTAGGGGGGCCCCCAAAATTTCGAGGCTAGGGGGGGTGGACCCCCCCCCACCCCCCCCCCTCGTTCATCTACTATCGCCATTCAATATCTGAGGAAAGGCGCATGCCTTAGCTATGTATTAAAATTGTATAATCCATCGAATTTAAAAAAAAACCAACAGAAATGATCAATATACACTTCCCGCGAAGCGGTAAAAATTTTGCTTTTTGGGTATTTTTATGCTTTTGGAACGCATCAGAATTCAGAAATGTTTGTGAATTTATATTTAAAGCGAAAATCTTTTCTCCCAAAATTCAAGTAACGTAAGGAAGGATCCCTCTTACGAAAAAATCTGGCTTCGCCAGATTTGGGGGGGGGGGTGGCGCCACCCCCCCTGGCTACGCCACTGAGAGGGGATATACTATAAGCGTGCCTTTGCACTGCCCCCCGGAGTTTTATTGCGGGGGGCAATTCCAAAATGAGGGGCACGGGGGGCCATTTTTTTAAAACGGGAGGGGCAAGCAGGGGAGACAGAGAAAAACAGGAAAAAAAAGAAAGAAAAAAGGAGAAAAAAGAGAAAAAAAAGAAAAAAAAAGAGAGAAAAAAAGGCTAAATTTAAGTAAAAATAGGTCTAAAATGGGTTAAAAAGCGTAGAAATAGACTAAAAACTGCAAAAATTTTGTGATGATAACGTCATAGTAAATCAAAAAATGGCGCCATAACTTTTGGGTACTTTTTCATATTTGGGCGGGGGGACGGCAAATCCTCCAATAAAGTGGGGCATTTCCAGACAGTGCACAGGTCTGTGTACTATACATATCGACTAACGACATAAAGCAACATATCGAGCCGATGTACAATTTTAGGTAAATTTTGAGTGGCAGATGCCAGAAGCAATAATATTATTTTACAAATCTTTTGAATGAAATAATTTTAATAGCATAAAATAACTTTAGATTCCGGTGATAATTTACCGCCTTTGTTTTCTCTTAAAAACTTCGCACAATCAGCTCTCTCATCATGTTATCGATGACTTTCTGGAAAACAATCACCACTTTAAAAACTCCACTCCCTTCACCGCCCAAAACTCCTAAATACATTTCACGAAGAAGATTCTCTGCTTTCCGGTAAGCCTAGAATTTTTTAATTTTGTTTTCTTTCAAAGATTTTTTTTAAACAGTTTCTGTTCAAATAACTATTGATAATCCGGACAGCAGATAAGGGGCCCTCAAAATTTGTTTCGCTGTTATCCTCATGATTTGAGTTAGCGCTCAGTATTTTGCAATAATCGAAAATACCTTTCTACGCAGTTGTAACACATGCTCAATGAAGAATTTTTCAAAATAATCACGCTCTTCATTAATTATGCACATACTAACTGTTTTTGCTATTGTTTGTAGTTATAAAAAAAGTCTTGTCAAAAACAATAAATTTAATGCAAAATTTACCCATTTGATTTACTTGTTTGTTTAATTAACTTTAAAAATAAAAATGTCAAAAATTGTTAGGAAAAATACTATTTTGATTGGTTTTTATCAAGTCCAGGTAGCGAAGACTTAAGCGCAGATACCGGGGTGTTTTTATTTTTAACTGTCCTAATGGCAGTATTCTAAAACTAAAAAAAATAATTAGTGACTATTTCTTTTTTGCTGCAAAGTGTTAAAGATGTGGTACGCAATCTAAATCTTTGTCTTCTATGATTTTCCAGCAGTTCATTTTTTTGATGAAGTTTGATAACAACCTTACCCTTTGTGCCAAAATCTTTTCTTTCGTCGAAATATTTTTGAGTGGTTCAATAGAAAAACCTATAAAAAAAACACCGAAATCAGTGTTTTTAGGCATTCTCTACTTAAACAATTTCTCTTTAGCTGTGCAAACTTTCGTTATAAAAAAGAAAACTGCCGTACTTTAATTAAATCTTGACACAAGGGTTACAACGTATAACAAAAGTATTTAATGAAATATTATTATTGTTTAGTGTTTTAATGAAAAAACGTGCAATTTTTACTCCATTTCCCATTTTTTATTAAACGTGGGAAGCATAAATTCTGTTTTGTGAAAAATTTTATTGTATTACACAATTTTAGAATAATAAAACTGAACTTTTTTATCTTTTAAAAATTAATTACAACTAAAAGATACCTACAGGGAGTGAGTTAGCGTAGGGAAAGGCATGATTATTTAAGTACAGTCAGAATAAACTAAAAAGTCCTATTTTGGACATTTGAAAGGTCATTACGTCTTGAACCCGTTAATAATATTTAGATGAAAAAAAAGTTACAAAGGTTTGGGATACAACACAGGTTAAAATTTTCACAAAAAATCGTCAAAATCGAAAAAAATTGACTCTGTCGGTACCCGCATTTGTGACCATGCTTGTTTAAGTTTTTAATATTTGCATGTTACTTAATCTTTTTTTTTATATTGTGTCTCGTCTATTATGTATTTTTGTTTTTGATTTTTTAAAAAATTCATATAGGGTAATGCATTTAATTTCGGCATTTTTCCCAATTGGGCATTTTCTAATTTTGGACTAATATCTTTGGTAGTCCTGGACGGTATATGGTCGTGAGCTTTTTATTTGTGATGTTGTGATATTTTTACGTGAAATTGTGTGATTTATAAAAAATAAGATTGTTGCTCGTTTTTAGAACATGGCATTTCATGATTACGCAATAGATTGGTTTAAAAATTAAACTGTCCAGGTAAAATTTAGTCTATTTTCAGAATTTTTAGTCCCCGTGGTTCTGACGTTGCGTTTGTGGTAAGCAATCGTTATTAAATGAAATCGTGTAATTTCGGCACACATATTGCTGTAGGTAAAAACGGGTTGAATTAAGTGGTCGGGTGTTAAATTGTAGTTGTAAATAGTTAAAAGACAA
>JASAMX010005337.1:0-10682 GCA_030248175.1 Microlaimidae sp. YZB2_3
AAAAAATAAAATATTGTTGTCAAAACAGCAATGCTAACTGCTTATCTTTTTCAAATTTAATTTATTTTCTGATGTCTATACACTCGACTCAGACATAGCTCTAATTACAAAAATATAAACGCATAGGGTGTGTAAACTTTAGGATTTTTTGGAGTTCATTTATATTTTTATATTTTGATTCGTTTTGATCATAAAAAGAAACTTAAACGCTTTTAATTTAAATAATTTTAGAAACCCATTCGTTTTGCTCACTTATGCGTATATAATGCTAATATGATTATCAAACGCTAAAAAAGCAAGGAGAAACTT
This sequence comes from Microlaimidae sp. YZB2_3, assembly GCA_030248175.1. Lineage (NCBI taxonomy): Eukaryota > Metazoa > Nematoda > Chromadorea > Desmodorida > Microlaimidae > Microlaimidae sp. YZB2_3. The sequence goes on from JASAMX010005337.1 coordinate 310, forward strand.
TTAAAAATATTTAAATAAGCCCAAAAAAATAATAAAAGCGATAAAAATGAAGCTATTATTGAACTGTTGAAGAAGCAGAAACGAAACTTGATGAGTATATATCTGCGGCAATGTACCTAAAATAAATAAAAAATTAGATCTTTACACAAATTAGGGAATAATTTTCTACATTATTTACCTTTAAATAAGATATTTTGAAACCGAAGAGATTTAAGTGCTTGAGTTATAAGCCTGCTTAAGCACTAATAATAATAAGTTTCTATTTCAGTTATTGTCAAAATAAAAATAATCACTTCATTAAAACGCTTATAATATAATTACTTCATGCCGTACTTCGCGCCGTAGGCGCGAAATTTTGAAAAAAATTTTTCAAACTTATAAAATATATCATACATTTTAATGTTTCCAAAACGTAAAATTCTCCCTGACTTGTCAGAGCTCTCCCTGTCTTCTCCCTGACTTCCCTGACCACTTTTTGCTCTCCCTGTCCTCTCCCTGACTTCCCTGACTTCCCTGACTCGCTGGAAACCCTGTTTAATATGTTCAAGGGCTACAAAATGGCCTTTGAAAAATGACCAACACACAAGGTTTTTTTGGGATTTTTAGTTTATAACAGTTTCCACGCTGTTAAATAAAATTTTTGGAATTGGAAATACTTCTACAATACCTTTAGCATCTGTTCTAAACCGTTCAGGTACAAATAATTGACAGTGCCAGACATTAAAGGTCAGAACTTGGATGCAATGATGTTAATAATAGAAGGAAGAAGGGCATATTGGAAAATAATTGCAAAATTGGAAGAAAATTATAATAACAAAATTTAAAGATAATTATAATAGCACAAAATGGGGTAAAGTTAATAAATATAAAGATACACTTATGGCACTGCCATATTCATCCATACGTTAACAAGTTAACATATGGTGCAGATTAGACAGATGGGCCGGTAAGGCCGCATCTGTAGCCCCCAACCCACCCACTCTAAACTGAACTCTGGGTTGAGTCCAGCACACTGGCTATAGGTGGTGTCTTACTGAGGCTGCAAGTTTCCACTCTAGGCAATGTGGCGGGAATTACTTCCTACCTCAGATTTTAGACCGGGGCTTGATTACCAGCATTAAACATAGGAATAATTTTTTACTGAGGCAGTAAACTGAGGCCTAAAAATAGGCTGTTTCTAGACCTAGAGTAATGGCAAAGAATTACTGTTAAATACAAAGTATAAAAAAACGGGTGTACAGTTAGCTATATATAGACATTTTGATCGTAAGTTTTGTATTTATCGAAATAAGATATTAAGGTTTTTGTTTTACGGAAAAACTAACGATTTTTACTCCATTGTTCATGAAATCGGAAAAAACTAAAAACCGTTGAGCTCAACAAAAGGTCTTTAAAAAATAACGAATTATAGTTTCTTGTACTTTGTTGCATAAAAACGTACTTTTCTTGTATTTTGTGCGAACATACGATTGTGCCATTGAGCCACCAGGACTGTGCTGACCTTCGGGCAGCACCTAACGGGCCTACGGGTTCCACTACCACCTAAACCTGGTTGCTGGATCTTTTCTTTTATAGAAATGTGTCCAGCGTGACATGGCTAGAGTATTTGTTGTTGTACGTCGGCCACACATGGCAGTTTTCCATCTAGCAAACCAGTGGACAAATACAGCTCTATTGCGTGTGGAGTTTGTAGCACTGGCATTGCAGGAACACCTATACTGACCATGTACGACGTTAAATAGTAAGATCAATATTAGACGCGACTTAAAAAATCCTTTAGACAAAGACCTCGGAATGGGTGAACACTGCATGTAGTGAACACTCTAGCGGTAAAGGTTGCCAACATCGTTATTAATGTTGGACGAAGAGTCTTAACCATAGGGGTGAAACATTTTCGCCCCTCCTGGCTTGTCTTAGCGCCTGCCCTTTGCATAATCTGCATAGGGAAGATAAGTTTCAGGTTATTCAACAACAACAACAACAACATACGATTCCTTTCTAAAACTCCATTCAAAAGAAAATTAAAATTCATTACAGGCTTGGAAAAACTAAGAGAAAAACAACAATTTATAAATTTTACAAGTACAAATTCTTATGTTTTAGCATAGGATTTATTTTTTTACCTAATATTTCACATTTACATACTTCCAATTAAAAAAAAAACAAAAACCAATGTTCCTAGTACATTTAACAAACTGGAAGTATTTCATGAAAATTTCTATTTAAAATATGAAACAGCGTATTTTCAGTGTTTTAAACGTCATATTATATTTTTATTTAACCGATAAAAATATTTCAGTAAAAAAACTTGCTAGAATTGAAAAAGTAAACAAGAAATAAACCGGAAAAATTTAATTAAAATGTAAATTTTAAAAAAACCTTTTACAATAAAACAGGCCTGTGCACGGTCTGGAAATGCCCCCCTCGCTTTATTGGAGCATTTGCTGTTGTTGTTGTTGTTGTTGATAACCTGAAACTTATCTTCCCTATGCAGATTATGCAAAGGGCAGGCGCTAAGACAAGCCAGGAGGGGCGAAAATGTTTCACCCCTATGATTAAGACTCTTCGTCCAACATTAATAACGATGTTGGCAACCTTTACCGCTAGAGTGTTCACTACATGCAGTGTTCACCCATTCCGAGGTCTTTGTCTAAAGGATTTTTTAAGTCGCACCTAATATTGATCTTACTATTTAACGTCGTACATGGTCAGTATAGTTGTTCCTGCAAGGCCAGTAGTACAAACTCCACACACAATAGAGCTGTATTTGTCCACTGGTTTGCTAGATGGAAAACTATCATGTGTGGCCGACGTACAACAACAAACACTCTAGCCATGCCACGCTGGACACATTTCTATAAAAGAAAAGATCCAGCAACCAGGTTTAGGTGGTAGTGGAACCCGTAGGCCCGTTAGGTGCTGCCCGAAGGTCAGCACAGTCCTGGTGGCTCAATGGCACTGGAGCATTTGCTCCCCTCGCCCAAAAATAAAAAAAATACCCAAAAATTATGACGCAATTTTTGACCTATTATGACGCTATATTCGCCAATTTCTTGCAGTTTTTTACCTATTTTAATGCTTTTTAAGCCATTTTAAACCTATTTTTACCTTATTTTCGCTTTTTTTTTATCCCTTTTCCCTTCTTTTTTTCTCTTTTTTTTTCTTTCTTCCCTGCGTGCCCCCCCGTTTCAAAAAAGTTGCCCCCCGTGCCCCCGTTTTGGAATTGTCCCCCCAATAAAACCACGGGGTTGGGGTAGTGCACAGGTCTGATAAATTATAATTCTTTTACGAAAATTCTCCAGTAAAAAGCAAATAATATTTAAATTTGAGTTTAAATTTTTGATCTGAATGATTATAACTAAAAACTTGTACCAAAACGTGTAACAAAAAATCTCCGCCGACCGCGCATTATTACCTGTTGCAAAAGAACGCGTTTAGAGCGCTGTTTGATGGCCAGAGCTACGTCCAACCATGTCCAGTTCCGGTCATGATATTCTACTAGAGGGAAAATCAACTGGAAATTCTCAACATCAGCCAAGTTTTTATCTTTTTCACCCTAAAATCTCACAAAAATAATTGTTTCCGAATAAAAAAATTTTTTTAAGAGTTAACCTAAGCACTATAAGTAAGAGGCACCACCATAATGTTTAGTTTCAAAGTCATGGTTAATAAAAAACCCAGCATGTTCCGGTAATACTTTGTTTTGTTGTATAAAATGCTGTGTTTATCGTTTTTATGGAGACTAACGTTTATTTTTCCCAATTGCATAAAAAATCTTACCTTATAGCTAACAATGAAAGGAACTTCTGGTATTTTGATGTAAAGAAACATATTGTTCTTTTCAGCTCGTTCCTAAAAGAAAAACAGTGGCGCGTTATTTTCAGTAACACTGACGAAACAAATACTAATAATAACAGTTTTTAAAAAAGTACAATATTATTAATAATGCTTATTCTATGACACTATAAAATGGTTAACAGGGCTTGGATTTTCTCCTATGACTTACTAATTCAAGATGAGTTCCAAATAAGTAATGGTTTCTAATATTACGAAAGTATGGACTTTTGATTAACGGAAAAATTGCTTCTTTACAAACTTAACTTTTAATGTTTTATTGTTTTGTTTGTGATTGCATATAAAATAATAACATTTATTAAGGATTTTAACTTTAACTTACTTTCATTTTATCAATATCATCCACCTGTACCATGGTCGCTTTGGATCGATCTGTCGCTTTCTTTTTCAGCTGTTCGGAAGAGTTGTGTTTTCCTTTGCCCAGCTAAAGCAAAAATAAAAATAATAATGTAATATTATTTTGAATTCGTAGTAAATTGCAGTGATCTTTAGATTACACAGAATAAAAGTTAACTCTGACTGGTTATTGGATACGATACGTGGTCTTATGCAAAGTCCGGAAGAAATCCAAATATGACGAAAACAGCGACTTAATATAAAAATAATGACAATAAAAATAATTTTGAGGAGGGTTAACTTTTAACTCACATTCCTCTCGCAGCGCCCCGTGTATGCTTACCCCTGATTTTTCGGGTGGCTGCTGATGAAGCTCGTCGCTAGTGTCGAGATTCTGCTGATCTTCTTTGTCGATGTTGCGCCCCGGAAAAAAATAGTTCATCATGCGTCGGAAAAATAATCACGTATAAATTTCCAAACTGGATAATATTAAAAAACTGACCAAACGATGCTTAATTAATGTTTTTAAAAGTTTAACTTTCACAGTTAAAAAATTTTATAAACATATTTTTTTAGCTATAAAATTAAAATATTATACAATAAATATAAAAAATTTACTTACTATTCCGCTAAATCACACCAAAAATTTGGTTCCACAAAAACAGCCCTGTTAATTTTGTTTTTAAAACCAAGGAAGTTTCGTAAAAATTTTGTTAAAAATTTGATGCTTTAGTGTTCAATTTCAATTTGGACCATGAATTTCAGGTCGTTTTGCGTTAAAAATATATTTTTTGGAGTTTATACGTTACAGAAAAAAGATATAAGTCATTTGAGCCTGCATCGGTATCACATTCACCTCAAAATGATCTTTAACACTGATTCCGCCCACTAAAAAAACAACATAAAACAAATGAGATAATAAATCAGTGCGAAATTAACTGTGGCAACTAGAAAAATATTGTGGCAACTAGGGAAAATTCCACTATTAAAATTATTTAAGATTTTAACACAGCATGTATTCTTTTCTTAGTACAACTATTAAGACGGTTTCATCAATTTTATTTTATTTTACAAAAAAATACTACTTTGTTCTAAAATTTTGATTTTAAAACAATTATGTCACATGACAGCACAAAAGCTCACTAACTTTTTACATTTCCCCGATAAAACTTGTTTTTAAAAGACCTATAGTACACAACTTGCCTGGTTGTCTTTCTCTGCACACCACGCGAACTGCTGGTTGTCTGTCGGTACACAAATTGACCTGTTGAAGCGGTTGCAGAACATCCTGAAACACATTTTAGTCCTTAAGGTCTTTCCGGACAGTTTTCTTAAGTATGGAAAATCGCAATTTTCGGCATACGAGATCTTGTGAAATACAGAAATATTTCCATAAAAATTAATATGAGTGTTAAAAAAGCAAAAATACCACGATTATAAAGTGCACATTTATTATATTATTGGCAGTAGTTGAAATAATTGATATTAAAAATCAGATTGCAACGAATTTTTTTTAAAACTCTTAGAAATATGTACTACTCATTATTTATTAGGGAAAATACTTCTAATAAAGAGGAATTGTTACCCTTTTTCACGTACGTAACAATTTATGGAAATGGGTTAATTTTTTCAAAATTGCGGTGAGTCTTCGATTTAATTTAATTTGGTAAAATTTAAAGCTCCAGATAGTATAATTTCTATTAAAATCTATAATTTTTGGAAGGCCATAATATCTTTTGTATTTTTTAACGCATTAATAGTTCCGTCGTGCGTTTTATCGATTTATTTCAGAGGGTTTGTTTATAAATCGCTTTTAGAGCTCGTCAACCCAGGGTTGCAGTGGCATAGTCGGTTGGCGCGTCGTCAAATTTTTGAAAGGTCCCGATATTGATTCCCACGAAAAACATATTTGGCCATAATTTTTGTTTGATTTTAATAATGTTTTTTTTTATAATTTTTAAAATTTCACATAAATTCAAAAAATATCATTATTGTAAACAGAATTTGTTGCCTGCTTTTCGCCGATTCGTCAAATTTTCTTCATTTGAATATCTTAAAATATTAATACTTTATAAGTATAACAATTCAAAAACAAATTGTGTATAAATAAAAATGGGTAATTTTTGCTCTTTATTGAAATTGGTTTACTACTGAACGCTCTGCAATAAAAACTGTCCGGAGAGACCTTAAATGTTATTGTGAAACATTTTAAACAACGTCACACATTTTAAACGTTAACACTATTATGATAAACACTGTTTATCTATGAGTTAACCCGTTCACGTGATGGACATTACCAAGCCCATCTCGGTAAACAAAGATTGTACAGTGTGATGATCTCCATTAATTCTGTCTGCGGAAGAAAACTTACCTCCACGTAACAAACAAAGGTATCAGCACAGGCAGGGCCTGTGCCAGGGGGGCCATGACCCCCCTTTCTGGGTTGGTCGGGGTAAAAATTTAGGAAGGAGGAGGTGGGTCCAGGGGTGGGGGAAGGTAAAAGGGAAGGTAACTCCATCATGACCCCTGCTTCTTCCTACCTTCTTTTTTGGGGTATGCTAAAAATGGATTCTACCTGATTACCTGCCTTGAATTTAATGTAAATAGGTATTTTTGAGCCCCAATTTTGCTTATTTTTAATTTTAAATCAAAAAATTTCGTCTCCGGCGGCTGGGGGGACACCCTCCAGATTCTCCGGCGTACACTTCGCGTCCGCCTGATGCCGCTGCGCAGTGCCAAATCCGGCGCTTCGCGCCGCATTTATCTCTTGTTTTCATATTTCTAGTCTGGCCCCCTCCTTTGGAAAATCCTGGCACAGGCCCTGAGCACAGGGATTATCCCGCTGCTGAAGTTGGTTTTAAGTGAAGGCTATCCCGAGAGGGGCGGTTTCGCAGTAGGTTATTTCTTTTATCTTAAACTGCGCATAAATGGGCAAAATTATATAATTTTTATTATTATGGATGACGCGAAACAAAACGTTTTTCTGCTTACTGTGTAGCAAAAAGTATTAACGTATTTTTAAAAAAAAATTAATATATTAAACACGACTCGGCCAAAAACGTATAGTTCATTAATGAAGTTGTCTCTACGATTTCGTTTAGAATTTTTTATAAAGTTCTTTTTTGCAAAAATCTACTTTAACTTCCAGTTAAAACATACCTTATAACGAGAGTTTGGAATGAGATTCGTAATTTTTATATATTTCACCTCGATCACGTGCTCACCAGAGTCGTCATTACGAAGGATTTTCGTATATCTTTAATTAAAAAATTATTTTTAATAAACAATAATTAAATACAAAAAATGCAAAAATTGAGTTATTATTAATTGCTTACTACAATTACATAATTAAATTTTTGTTTAAAAAAAACAACAGCGATGCTTACAAAAAGTTTCTTATTCCAGATTCAGCGAGTCCGAGTTGACCGTCCGCCGATGTCAAACGCCAAGTGGCATCCTCACCACAGGTAAAATTAAAACAAGCCCTTTTTTAATTTGGGAAAATAAACCCACACTAACTTATTTAATTTGTGATATTGATTAATATAACTATCGTAATTTTTTAAAAAATACTGCAATGATTTTCTTTTTTCAATCCCTTTTGAGTTACGAAAATACACCTAGACTAACTTTTTAACGTGAAATATCTATTTATAACTATCAAAATTTGTAAAAATTACTTACACGATTTTCGCTTGGATTACTTTCTTTACAAAAATGCTAAAATTTTAAATGATTTTGTTTCTTAAATAATTCCTTATAATGTTGTTGAGATCTTTGTTTTCACACACTTTGTAATCTTGTGACATTAATAAACATGGCTAACAGAACAATTGAATTAGGCATATATATTTAAAAAGTACACGAATCACTGCCTGTTGGTTAGTTGTGTATCATGATAACCTTTGGGGCACTGCATTAATTTTACCTCAAAATAAACTTCGAATCTTCGAGCAATTGCAGTCTGCTCGTCTAAATGAAGCATAAAAATATTACAACATAATTGGCAATTTAGCTCAGTATAACAATAATGAACTTCATAACAATTCTAACGGTACTAATAAAATAATTATGTAGAATAAAGATGTTTTCCAGGGATGCTTCCCCGCTTTTAAAAGCTCCAAAGCAACGCATAAAAAGAGCACCGGAGCGTCAGCCTATCTTTGTACTAATTTCATAAACAATCAAAGAGGAATGCCAAAAATTATTTAAAATTTGTTGAAACTAAAATTTTTAAACTTATTGAAAATAAAAAAATAGTTCTAAAAACTTGGAAGGAATAACTTAAACATAAGTGAGCTTGAAATCGCTCATTAAAAAACGGAGCTCCGCAATTCCTTTCAGTTTATATGGCGGGCTCCACAGCATAATATTGGCGGGAGGGCAGGAACATTACTAATGTAGTAGTTTAAAGTTTCGTAAAAACATCCATAAATTTACTGTGAATGCACCCAAGCAACCATAATCATGGGTGGCCCGGGAGCGCCACGGGGCGATTTAGCCCCGTGGCGCCGCGCCAACCATTATTAGAAAACGTGGGTAAATTTTGGAGTTCAGAACCTTCTTCTTCTTCTTTTTCTTCTGCTTCTTCTTTTTCTTCTTATTATTATTCCAACGTTCGATCCTTAAAATCTATATTCCTTCTTTGTTACTGATTAATCAAAATTAAACATGGGCTCATTAGAAAGAAGAAGGAATTACGCAACTTTCTTAGGAAGCACTTTTTTCATTTAGGTCCTTGTTATAGATTTATTGATCAAAATAAAAAATTGAAAAATAGGCAAATAAAAACTCCCAACCGCACAATAACAGCCTTTTGGCAACAATAAGGATTGCCCAGAGCTGACAACGAACATCCCCTCATAGAAACCGCACAAAAAAAGCAGACGGGTTTTAATTGGTGGCAAAAACGGAACCAGTTCCCAGCGCCATCTGCTTCAACCGCGCGGAAAACGGGGAAAACAACAGAGTACTTTTTTAAATTCTTACATTACTGATGACAAAATTAATTCAAAGTTTTATTTAAAAGATAATAATAAGCGTCGGTGGAGCGGGAGCGCCACGCGCCGGTTTAGCCCCCCAGCACCCTGCACACTATATTTAATTACTTATTATTTTAATCAAATAAATTATTGAAATCGGTTGCTTGGAAGTTTGAAAATTATATTGTTAAATATATTTAGTTTGATTTTACACTTCTTTTATTTTTGCCACGTTCATTGTAATCAATTACGTTATAATAGCGTAAGTTCCTTAAGAATATATTTATTTGTTTATGATTAAATTAACTAAAAAACCGTAATTCTAAACAACTCTGCAGAATCTTTTTTCATATAAAAAACCCATTTGCCAAGTTCAATTTACATTGTTTATTTCAAACAAATTACGCTTTAGTTTACACAGTTTCGGAAATAAATTACGTTAAATAATTTTACTTTTATTTATTTTTCAATCATTAAACTATTTTCGGTATATAACAACAACAAAATAAAAATCAGAAAACAATTTCTTGATTTAAGTTTCACGAAAATCCTTCTTATTATTTTTTATTTTATCTCGGCAACGGAATGATTATAAACATATGTCATTGCGCAGCTAAAACTATAATTTATTAGCCTATTTTTTTAATTTAATTCAAAAAAAAGTGGTAGACTAGCCTTGAAAAATGCTCTAAGAATAGAGCAGGAAAAAGGGGCGATTTTTCCCCGGGCGTATGTTTAGACAGAAAAGATGTAGACTAGTCTGAGATGGACATTATGTGGACTATAGAAAATTTGCTTTTGGTTTGGCCAGCTGCTCACTAAATACAAATTTCTACGATATGATAATGATTTGTTTACACATTGATATAGTCACACAGCACTGTTGCATTTTTTTAGTTTGATGAAATGTCAATTGAAAAAAATCATACTCACAGCAATCTTTGACAAGCGCGAAATCGCCACTTTTTTAAATTTATAGTTGTTTCTTACACATACAAATATAACCTTCTAATTGAAAAAGTGGCGATTTCGCGCTTGTCAAAGATTGCTGTGAGTATGATTTTTTCAATTGACATTTCATCAAACTAAAAAAAATGCAACAGTGCTGTGTGACTAGATCAATGTATAAACAAATCATTATCATATCGTAGAAATTTTTATTTAGTGAGTAGCTGGCCAAACCAAATGCAATTTTCCTAT
>JASAMX010005338.1:0-32414 GCA_030248175.1 Microlaimidae sp. YZB2_3
ACTGCCTACATATAACTATTGCTAAAACGTGCGATAAATATTTTTAAAGGTTGCAAATTTATCCTTAGGTTTTTGGTACATATAACTTAATGTTTTCCCGGTTGCAAACTTTTATAGGTATTAGTAAGACTCTAAATAATTATGTCAAAACTTTAAAAAACACAAGTTTTAATAACACGTGTTTTTTGTTTGATTTTTTTTGCATATAAAAAATATTTTCAACGTAAAACAATTTTGTTACAGCCAGCAAATTTTAGAGAAAGCCTGGTAAAAAAATTTTTTCCACTCTATTGAGTTTTTTTAGATTTTCAACCTGAAAATAAAAAAAAAACAAAATCCGCCTTAATTTCGGCTACCTTTTAGGTTTTAAAAAAAACATGAACAAAAGCCTAAAACACAAAAAAAGTGATTACATAACCCAAAATTATCACCTTTAAGGATAAACAACGCTGTTAAAAAAATTAAGGAGTGGTATAATTCCACACCAACTCTTCCCTATCTTTGATGTATCATCTGACTGCATTCCTCCGCCAAGAAAATAATATGAGTTTTTTTACTGCATTTCAATTATCTTTGAAAAATTCCTATACCGGTTTATTAATAGTTCAAACCTAGTCAATTGGGAGTTGAATTACTCCAGCCTGCAAAGATGTTTACTACGTAATTCTTATGAATGGATCCCTCCGCCAAAGGAAATAACCTGCCATTTTTACTGCGTTTTAATGTACTTTCACAACTTTTTGAAGCATTGGTACACTATATCGTGGTAAGTAATTGGTGGCCGAAATTAAGGCCTGGCCGAAATTAAGTTAGATCCCCTAATAAAGTTTAAAAAAAATTTTTAAAACTAATACTGAAATGCTGGAAATAATTACAGAACAAGAGTTTAGAATAGGGACTATAAAATAATAAAATTAAAACAAAAATGAGCTTAAAAAGAATTAAAAAAATAAAACATATAAAACATAAATAACTGTCCTAAAAACACAATAAACTCAAGTTTTTTATCGTTTCTTTCGGTTTCGTAATACTGGATGCATAAAATTTCTTATATTGTGGAAAATCACAACAACTTATTTTAGTGTCCTCTGTTTTAATATTAAATGTTAATGTTTTTTATTGTTTTTTCTGTTTTTAATATTTTGCATGTTGTTTGTAAATTTGCCTATTGGTTATGTATATATATATTGTGCTGTTAGGCTTGGTGGTCTTACTGACGAGTGCAACACCAAGGGTGTTTAAGACTAATGCACGAAACGCCAACTGGAACCTGCTGGGGACAAGGAGCTTCACGTTGATTCATTTTAATCCGTAATGCATCCTTGAGTTTCAGTAGATTCCAATGTGCATCAGTGGGGACTTTTTTGTTTGCTTAAGTGTTGTTTTGAAATCACTGGCAAGCAATGAGTTCACATTTGTTTGTACCGTTTGAGATAGTGGTTATGTATAAGTTAATATTATTTTATTTTTAGCTTCAGCTTTTAGCTTCAACTTATTCAGCTTAAAATCACAGGCTGCTCATATAAGCTGTTATAGCGCGTTTCATAGTCGCCTTATAAAACTTATGTGACAGTTCTAGTGATTACTTCATCCTGGGATCTTTAATAACTTGCTGATGTGGATATAAAAAGACAGAGCATAGTATATAAATAAGTGCCTGCTTTTTATGTTCCGTCTAGAAAGTTTACTATCAAAAAAATGGAACAACATGTGGCTATATAACTTCAAAAAATTTCTTTATATAAAACACAAATAACTGTCCTAAAAACACAATAAACTCAAGTTTTTTATCGTTTCTTTTGGTTTCGTAATACTGGATGCATAAAATTTCTTATATTGTGGAAAAAAAGGTGATTTCCGAAGACGAAACAATAGAAAAATATTGAAAACTACCGTGTTTGTTGTTTACATCTGCTTGTTTACATTAGACAATAGTAGATTTTGCAAGCAATATCTATATTGTGATGTAAAGTCTCTGTTCTACAAACAACCAAAGATATAGAATGATAGCGCATTTACAATTCGGATACAAGTAACAGTTGTCCACTTCAAAGATCGTTTTGAGACTAAAACTAATTTGAAATGGCGCTTGGTGGAATAGTACAATACGAGAGGGTAGAATGAGACCCAATACTCATCTCAAACTGAGGCAAGCAGACGGTGTTTAACCAAAAATCTTTATATTCAAAAAACAAATGCAACAAAATAAAAAGTAACAACTGGATAGGCATTAGAGATTACATTCTTATAAAATTTTAAAAGAGTCAACAATTAAAGCACTTTCCTGAGTTTGCACAAAATGTAGGTTATAACAAGAATTCTTCAAGCATGGCCGTCCCCAGTAGCTTCCAAACCATCATTTTCGGGGTCCTGAAGGCCATCGTCGCCTAAAACAGGCAAAAGTGAAGTAACAGAGACTTGGGAGGGAAGGGCAGGAATGCGCTATCATTCTATATCTTTGGTTGTTCGCAGAACAGAGACTTTACATCACAATATAGATATTGCTTGCAAAATCTACTATTCTACTTTACACCCAAAGATATGAATTCAAGCGCACTGTTCAAAGTCCCTACCTAAAACCACAGAAGAAAATTGTGGTTGAGATAACGGCTGATGATAGAAACGCCAGAATGTACGAGAGTGAGAAGACCAATTTGCAGCTTTGAAAATTGCCTCAGGGGAAAATCCTTTAGCAAAAGCTGCTGAAGTAGCTGTTGCTCTGGTAGAATGGGCTGGGAAAATGCTAATGTCAATACCAGCTGCAACTAACATAGTTTTAATCCACTTGCTAACGGCGGCTGTGGAGACCTGGTGATGTGGCTTACGAAAAGAGATGAACAGTCAGCGACAATCTGTTGAACGGAGATGCTTGGTTTTTTGGATATAGATTTTTAGAGTGCACACGGGACAAATAGATTTTTGAGGGTAGCATTTATAAACACTATAATCCCGTGGTCCGAAACGTCAAGTCTTGGTCATTCCAGGTATGGTAAATCAAGCCTCGTTATTTAACATCTGCAGAAAGTCCAGGGAAAAAGCAGTTAGCTCTGAAACACGCTTGGGACAGGCAAGAGCCAGCAACATTACTGTTTTAAAACTAAGATCTTTTAAAGATAATGCACTAGAATCCCCCAGCCCCGCAATATACTTAAGCACAGTAGAGACATCCCATATAAAACTTTTGGTAAAGGTGATTTAGATTTAAAAATTCCTTTCATAACCCCAAAAACCAGAGGATGGTTCCTTACTGATGATAAAGTTAAAGTTAGAGCAGAAATAGCCGCTTTTTGTACATTTACCATTCTATACTGTCGGCCAGAATAGAAAAATGCGGCTAAGTTGTTAGCTAAACAGGAGGGAGAGGGTCAAAATGGATCTCTATCCCTTTTATAACATCAGCTAACTCATTTATTGGATGCGGAACTGTACTGTTTTGCAGTACCCTGTGCAAATTGCCTGAGGACAAGGCCTGCAGCTTCTTGTGATAAGCCTCGCAATCGGTGTGCCTGCCTGAGACTTTCCATGCCGCCAGGAAAAGTGATTTGTTTAAAATTAGAGGATGACTGTTTTCTTGAGGATCTTTGAGAAGATCTTTGATTTGAGACAAGAGAACTGGGTTGTTTGTTAGAGCCCCTAATAGCGCCGAGTACCAAACTTGACCTGGCCAGACAGGAGCAATCAGAATCAATGATGCTTGATTGTTGATGATTATCTGGAGAATTCGGCCTATTAGGATGAAGGGTGGAACAGCATAAAGAAGCCCTTTGCTCCAACTTTGAGTGAAGGCATCGAAAGCTTCCGCATCTGGGTCTGCTTTCCAGCTGAAGAATCGAGGAAGTTGATTGTTGTGCCGGGCAGCAAAGAGATCCAGGCAACAGGGACCTAAAAAAGAATATATAGAGCAAAAATATGCCGATTTAATTTCCAGTCACTAAACTGAAAAGAAAGACGGCTTTCAAAATCTGCCAATGCGTTGTCCACACCAGGAATGTGAACTGCTTCTAGAGCAACCTTCCTTTGCAGACACCATCTCCATAGGTCAGCAGCTAAATCACAAAGAAAAGGCGACTTAGTTCCCCTTTGCTTATGAACAAAGGCTACTGCAGTACTGTTATCAGACTCAATAAGGACATGAGTAGATGACGAATCAGCCAAAAAATAGCGCAAAGCAAGAAACATCGCTTTGAGTTATAGCTTTTTGATATGAAGGTGGAGCTCTTCTTGGGACCATTTTCCAGAAATTGTGTCATTTCCTGAAACTGCCCTCCAACCGCTCTCAGATGCATCTGTGGTGATTACGAAATCTGGCAGAGGTGGGATTAGCGGTTTACCATTCCAGGCCCAGACTTCAGCGTGCCAAAGATGAAGGTCCATTTTTGCTTCTGAGGAAAGTGTGATAAATGAATAATAAGAGCCTAATGCATGCAGTCCTTTAATGAGACATGTTTCGAGGGAGCGAACAAACAGTGATGATGGGATGATTGCATCCCTGACTGCCCCAGCCATGCCGATAAAGCGAGCTACATCTCAAAGACAGACAAAATTAGCTGTGAGGAGCTTAAGGCTTTGCTTAGAAATAGATGCTTGTTTTTCTGCCGACACAGAGAAGGTCATAAGCTTAGTGTCAATTTCCAGACCCAAGAATTGAAGTTTCTGACAAGGTTCCAACAAAGACTTTTCCTGGTTTATAATAAACTCAAGCGCTTCAAGAATCTGAGAACATAAGGTAATGTCAGACAGAAGCGCTTCACGTGAGGAATTAATTAATAAAATATCATCCAAGTAGATAATCTTCCTAATACCTAGTCGTCTCCAATAGGAAACGACTGGTTTAAGAAGTTTGGTAAAAGCTCTAGGAGCGCTAGACAGCTCAAAGGGGAGAGTAACAAACTCAAAAGTTGTTCCACGCCAAGAGAACCGTAGAAACTTGTGATAAAACGGATCAACAGGAACTGTCAAGTACGCATCCTTGAGGTCTAGCTTTGCAATAAAATTATTTTGATGGAGAATGCCTTTTAGCATAAAGAGACCCTCCATTTTAAAATGGTCATAAACCAGATAAGAATTGAGCTCCCAGAGATTAATAATTGGGCGCACATCTTTGTCCTTCTTGGGACGAATAAAAAGCTGGCTTATAAAACCATCTTCAGAAGGTGAAGTCTGGAAGATACACTTTTCTCAAGCATGACAGTAATCTCCGCATCAATTAAATATGCTTCCTTAGAAGAAAACCTAAGTTCCGGAGGAATTCTGGTTTGTTTTGGAATAACACTTCAATAGAAGTTCAAGTGGAAACCTCTAACAATCTGAAGAATCCATGGATCCTGAGTTAATAAACTCCAATTTTTATAAAAGAACCCAATACGACCCTTTACTGGGTAAAGACATGATGAAGAAGGTGTATCTAAAAAGGAACTTAAGGAGATAAAAGAAAAAAAAAAAGAAAGGAAAAGAAAAAAAAAAAAAAAAAAAAAAAAAAAAAAAAAAACAAAAAAAAAAAAAAAAACCAAAAAAAAAACCAAAAAAAAAACAAAAACCAAAACAAACAACAACACAAAACAACAAACAAAAAAAAAAACAAAACCACAACAAAAACACCAAACCCCACCAAAAAAAACAAAAAAAAAAAAAAACAAAACACAAAACAAAAAAAAAAAACAACACAAACAACAAAAAAAAAAAACAAAAACAAAAAACCACAAACACAACATACCGGTTTTGTTGAGCAAATCCTTTGTCTGCTGGTCTTTGCACAATGCTTTTGATCTGAGGAGGCGCTGGTCGTCTGTTTGTAAACTGAACTGGGGATCTTTGACGATCCTGGCACTGAAAGAAACGAACACGTTCCCGATTTCTGGAAAAAACTGGCCGCTTTGGTGGGGGACTTCGCTTTCGGGCATCTGCCTTGCGTTTCTGGGAAAGTGCATATGCTCCCAACTTTGCTGCACTGATCAGATGGTTCATGCTTTTCCGCAGCTCTGCTGCACTGTCGGAGCGTTCTGACCAAGTTTTAATCAGGTTACCTCCAAAAATGAGGGGAACCGATGATCCTGATGACAAAAGAGTTGTAGACTTTGTGTCCAGAGAGAACTTTTGAAGGAGGTTATCCAATTCTGAGTCAAGCAGATTGGTTCTAGATTTTTTAGCTTTTCTGAAGGCAAAGTCCAAAGCTTCAAGGTGGGCGTGGCGGCGGTGGTACACACATCTTTGAATAGCGTCCCCCAGATAGACTGTGGCGTGGTCCAGAAGATTAAGAACATTAGTGGTGTCCAAAACCTCTGTAGCTCCAGTAAGCACATACTCCCACAAGGCAAAGAGTGAATGGAAAGCAGCTGAAATTCAACAATGAATATCTGAAAACTCCTTGTCTGGTTTAACTGGGGTCCTTGCTTCACACTGCTGCTGATACAGTTTGATCCCCTCATCCAGGACAGGTGAATTAAGTAGCGGATTGTTGAAAGATCTGTGGGCTTCTTTAGCTGCTTTGCGGTCTTCTTGGGATATGGAACAGCCTCCTACACACAAATCCGCCGGTTTGAAGGAGCTTTCAGAGAGTACAAACTTAGTAAAGTTTTCTTTCACCAGTCCTGGGGGATTAACTTTGAAAGATGGTCCAAACAAGGAATTTTTTGGAATTTCCGCTACTTTTTTGACCTGACCTTCTGCTCCTAGTAAAGATTTCGGCTGAGGTTTCTCTTTCTCCGCCTGTTGCAAAATATTGGCGTTTCCTTGGAAAAAACTGTCATCTGACCAGACACTGGTATGAAGAATGTCCGCCTGGCTCATTGCCTTCTGCAGGACGTCGCCTCATGTTGGAGAAGGAGAGCTCCTTGTTGAAAGGAGATTAGCCTGCTGTTTTCTGAGAGCATCTGAATTTACAGAGCCATCTTCTGACATATCTACAAAACACTTAGATAAAGCGTGTGTAGACAAAAAGAAAAAAGAACTTCAGTATAAAAGAAAGTTCAGAAAAAGACTCCTGTATAAAAGGAAGTCAGAAGTTACACTCGCGGCCTGGGTAAAAGGTTCACGAGGAGGAATTCACCCTATGTATATAAAAGAAAAGGGTTTGAGTTGAGGACGTTCAGGGGAAAAAATAAAGAGATGTACAAAAAGAAATATTCTGTAGGTCGCAAAACAAACACAATTTTAAAAATTCGGCGATCAAAATCAGATGAAATATTCACAAACAGTATAAAAAGTCAAGCAGCACAATATTAGAAAAAAAGAAAAATAATATTAAAATAAATTATTAGAAATAAAATCGAATTATAACGTTAATATAGCGAAAGAAAAGACGCAACCGTCTGCGAACAATCTGAATTGAAGAGATGAGTATTGGGTCTCATTCTACCCTCTCGTATTGTACTATTCCACCAAGCGCCATTTCAAATTAGTTTTAGTCTCGAAACGATCTTTGAAGTGGACAACTGTTACTTGTATCCGAATTGTAAATGCGTTTGAATTCATATCTTTGGGTGTGAAGTAGAATAAAGTATTGTTTTGACAATTTTAAACCATATTGTTTAGTGGTTTCCTAGTTTGGTGAAAAAATTTTGGTATGTTTAGAAAGTCTAACCGAGAGGGGGTCAGATGTTTCGCCAAAATAAGCAGCTTTACAAAGTGTGAAATTTATATTTTTATACATTTTTCGAACTCATATCATACGGAATTCTATACTTAAGTGAGAAACACTTTAAAGGAGGCGAAGATAAAAATATTATATAACTTTTACTAATGGAAAATGCCTAGTAAATTTAGCTTATATTTAGCAAATTTTGAACATAAACCAGCCTATATTTGTGTAATATTCACGGGTTTTTTCGGAAAATAAGTACACTTTATTAAGCATTTTCCACATGAATAAATTTCTATTATATTATTTCATCTACTCGTTGTCTCAAACCCTTTGTAAAGTCAATAAAATTAAAATAATCATTTGGCAGAAAATTTAAATTGATGGTAGGTATTATTTTAGTTTTAGTTCTTTAGTATAACTTTTAAGCAAACCAGTTTCCCTAAAAATTTAAGCAAAAATTTATAATTAACCTAATTTTTTTCATTATAATTTTTTATTTAAATTCAATGGTGCTCAGAAATACTGCAAATTAAATTTTGGTTAGCTTTTAAAACTGGTACAGAAAACTAGAAATAAAACAAAGTATGAATATAATTGTATTTTTGTCTGTTTAACTTTATTAAAATTGCTATAGTTTGTAGCATTTTTTTTGTTTTAAGCTGTTTTATGTGTAACTATATATGTGTAACTATATATTTTGTTAGTTTCTCTTACATGCACTGACTAAATAAATTCACATCCGTTTTTTTATGTCTCTGGAAAGTTAAAATAAATATTTTCTTGTTTTTCTTCTCTATTTTGAACGTCAAGAATGGAATATGGTATGCTTGTGCTTCTTTTTAAGCTGTACTAACGAAACCATATCCAAACCATTAGTTCCTGACCACTATCGTAGAAAAAAGTCTTAAGCTTCTGCTTGCTTCAGAGTTAGCAATTGAAAAAAGCCACGCTTGTAAGCAAGCAGAACAGACAGAACTTGTGTACAATCATATGTACAAGGCGTGGTGTCGAGATCCTGAGTATTAGTACTTGCTACATAGAAAAGCATAGCCGAATCAGATAGATGAAAGGAACTTGACTAAATCCTATGATCCATCCAACCCAACAGCTCTTGGCGTTTCGTAACCCAATAAGTTTTTTGCCAAATTATAATTTTAATATAATCCTTGAATATCTCACGTAAGCGAGATTCAGATCTGAAAAATGTATTCCCAACTGTTGAACTCATTTGGTTGAAAAATCGCGGAACAAAATACTGAGCGTAATTTTTTTCATATTGAACATCCAATCAGCTGCGCGCAAACCATGCTCATACAAACTAATGAAATCATAAATTTTTTCTCATTACGTGAGATTCATGAATTAAGATACATACCTGTGTAAGTATGTATGTATTTTGTGCTCTGTAAAAACCTCTACTATGGATATCAAAATCAAATAATATGTTGTTAAGTAATTTAACAAACATAAAATCATCACTCAAATTTTAAATATTCTTAACAATCCACACTAACTTTACAAAAAACTAGAATTTTTAAAGATTCAAATTAGCCTCTAAAATTAATCTGAGAACACGCGGTAAACAACTACTTACAGTTGAATAATTTTAATTTGAGATTAGATGATTTAACCTTTTAATTACATGTTTTTAGACTAAAATATCTAATCCAAGAAAAGACCGGTTGTACGCTAAATTTTCGAAAAAAATTTAGACAAAAATTCGCACATATTTGGCAAACAGTATATTTTTTTAAAAAAATTATCAAAAATCTGTAAGTAAGTATACGCGACGATTTTTTGGATTTATGGTTGATGAAGCCGAGAGAACTTGGAGAAGAAACTACCAGCCAAAAATAGAAAACTTGAAGTCGTAAGTGGGGAATTTGGAACTGAAAGTAAAAATTGCTAAAACCTACCTAAGCTTAAGCGAACCCTAAATCTCAGCCCAAACCAATTTTTTCTTGGCCTCCAAGTTTCTTTAGTTCGCGGCTCTTCCAAAAATTTTTGACGACTCCAAGTTTTCTACTTGCGGCTCTAAAGACCTCACTACCGATTTTTGCTAAGGTTTTCTTGCGGAGCAATTTCTCACACAGTCTCTGTTTTTTTGCAGTGAAAAAACCCATTTTCTTTGCGTTCCTGCAAGAGGAAAGTCTTTGGGCGAGAAACCAGTACTGAATGATTTCTGATTATATATATCTTGTATTGCCTAAGCTGAAATGCTAATTCTTTATATGTATCTTGTATAACTTAAACTGTTTAATTTAAAATAACTTTGTATTAATATTTTTTTTACTTTGCTTTAAACTCAATCACTGAAGAGAAAAAAAATTTTGCGAAAATTTCTAAAACCGCGCACACCCAAAAGGTAATTTAAAAATGATCAACTGAATGCGCTCAATATTTGAGAAAAACTTTTTGGGCTTGTTTTAATAGCGTGCCAAACCGGCGTTTTCTTTTTTACGAATAGAACATTGTCTTTTTGAGATTTTTTTTATCGTATCGGTTTTAGTGATGGCGTTATTGATTTTTTTTTTTGTTTTAATAGCAGTATCGTTGATATGACTTTATTTCGATCTACAGCACCATTAGATATAATATTTTAAATTTCAAAGTTTTGTGTCGTGCAGTTTGTTGTAAAAATGCAGAGTAACATGAAATGACACTTATTTATCAATATAACGCTGAAAATAATGGCGGATTGTTTTCAGCCAAGAAGAAATAAACAATAAACACGCAAACCAAAAAAATTTTAAAAATAAATCTCAGTGGTAATTTAACCAATAATTGTTGAATTGCATCACGTGTTCCCCTGCGCGTGATATTTTTCAGATAACGAGTGGTTACTGGACCACCCGTACAGTTTCACCCTGATAGAATTCATTTTTAGTAAAAACACGCATTTCCAATTATGACATTTTTAGCAAATATGCTAAAAATAGTCAACTTTAGTTCGTTTAAAATATTGGCAATTTCTCTAAAATGAGTGAAAGATAATACTTTAGCTTCAATATTAGACAGTTTTTTTCAAATTTTTTTGTTTATTTGCTTAATATACACAATTAAATTTTCTATAAACCAGGTGTAAATTGTCGATAAGAAATATTTCTGAAGATTCGATGCATGTCTATTGTTTTGTTCTGTTACAGTCATTTTTGGGCATTTTTATATTTTATATGCGAAAACATAACTTTTTAACGTTTTCCAAAAAAATAAAGTAGTATTCCAATGAAATAGTATTTATGTAAAATAGTATTTCACATAATACTATTTCACATAAATAGTATTATGTGAAATAAAAACCTAGCTAAATTAAAAATATAGAATATAAAAATAAAAAAAACAACCGCGGCGATGTTAATGAAATTAGACACGTCATATTCGGTTTTGACATTTAAAAGTGTATTTATTTAGCAAATAGCGAGATATACGCAAGGCCGAAATTGCTTCATTAGTAATTGCGCAACCAAAGCATACATATAACAATATTTACAAACATCAATATTATGTAGCATGTCAGGATCAGTCGACCCAGGGACCTTCAGTATGCAAAACGTACGTCCTGCCACTGCGCCACAGTCTCGACTGCCATTGAGCCATATTGTTCCTCTAAATTATGTATGCCTGATAGTATTCTGTAGCTATACGCTTGGTCGTAATTTTTATGATCTATATTTTTGACGAAACTACAAAGCGAGTCTCAAGTTTACTTAAAAGAAATCCTTTTTCGAAGGAATTTTTTCCCCGCACAACTCCGAATTTTTCTTGCGGAGAAATTCCGAGTCGTAAGAAACTTCCGGGTTTTACCTGCAAAATTATTGTATATTCTATTGCCGAATGAAAACTGAAATATAGTTTTTATAAAAAATTAATTATAAAACTCAAATACCGCAAAAGTAATGTTGGTAATATTGGTTCAAGCATAAAAACTTTTAAGTTTCGTAACTATAGTGTTTACAAAAATGAGGCGGTCCAGTAAAAACTTGAAATAAGCATATTTCCTTAACTAAATGGTGGATTTAGACGAAAGCTTTATTATTATACAAATTTTTAACCGTGCACTAATTGGACTTTTTTCTAAATTACTTTTGTTCGCGAACAGAATTTTCCAAGTAAAAATTTCCAAACCACATCAGTTTTTAGCAAACTATTTTTCGCAATCATACATATAAATACATTAATATAATTTAACACTCTAAACTAACGTTTAAAACATAAAGAGTCGAATTTTTCAACATTTTTACAAGACTAATAGTGTTTCAAGTAAGTTGAAATTGCTTCCAAAACTTTGATGCAGTTTTCTTTTGTGGATTAATTAACACGATTTCCTTAAAATTGAGAGTCCGGCCCCAAAATTAAGCCGAAGCGGGGTTTCAGCTGCGTATAGAGATCCAGGGTAAACAAGTCCTATTACACCCTTCCATAGTCCGAAAGCGGTTTTCGTTGTTTTCCACGGGACAACCGCCGTAGAAAAATTCTTCGCACCTTCCGGTTTGCTGATTATAGGCGTAAGAGAGGATGGACCCTTTGCATTTCCCCCTTTCTGCCGGCGATCTGCATTGGCGAGGAATCCTAAAAAAAATCAATAAATCAATATTGCTATACGAAAACTCTTCTACAAAAGCGGAAATTTTTGGGTCAACAACTTTTTTGAAAAACTTACTGGGTCATCATGACGACTTCTAAATAATTGAAAAAAATTAACAGCACAGCAGAAAGTTTATAAATTCGTGAGGAAAATTTCGTGGTAACAGCCCAATTAAATTTTTTTAAAAAATCTACTATCAATTTAAAACCCGCCAAGGTACAAAAAATTTTACAAACAAAGTTTTTTGCGAAAAATCTGTAAACAGATAATAATTTAAGATTTTGGTTTCTTTCTTCGAATTTTGACTAAATCAACATTTTGTTTATAGGTATAGTATGCTAATCCATATAGTGTGTTTTTATTACTGTTTAATTAATACTAATCGATATATCAGGTAAAAAATTGTATTACACCAAAAATTGATTCCCAGCGGTTAAAGAGTTAATAACAAGAATACCACTTGGTTATTTCCAATGTTGTTTTTATACACCATTTCACAAAAAAAAAACAGTTCTACTGAACGGATATTAACAAAACTTCATATAATTTATGCTAGGGTACCAAAAAGCTTAAATTCCAAATTTAGTTTAATTTGGAAAAGTATTAAATGAATAATGCCATTTTAAAAACATCATATTCCAAAAATGATATTTGGTGTTTGACTTATGGTGTACAATATTTTTATAATTACAAAATGTGTAATTTAAAAAAATGAAATGTCCTTCTTATACTTAGTTTGCTTTTTGTAAAAAGCAAAACATAAATATAGCTTAGCTCATAATACGAGAATAACAGCAAACAAAAAAAACACACCAATTGTAAAAACAATTTTTTTTTTCAAAATGGCAGTACTCATTAAATACTTTTTTTGACTTGAACCAAATTTAAAACTCAAGCTTTTTGGTACCCTAGCATGACTCCTATTAAGTATTCTTAATATCCGCTCAGTATGCAGAAATGTTTTTTTTTCTCGAAAAATGGTGTATAAAAACAACTTTGGAAATAACCAAGCTGTATTCTTGTTAATAACTTTTTAATTACTGGGAATTAATTTTTGGTGTAATACAATTTTTTTCTCAGTGTGACTTGATAAATCGGGTCACCGATAAATCGACTAGTTTTAATTAAACAGCAATAAAAATACACCATGAATTAAAGATGAATTCTATCAGGATGAAATTGACTAGGTGGTAAAGTAACCACTCGTTCTTTGAGAAAATATCACGTGGAGAGAAACACCTGACGCAACTTAATAATAATTGGTTACATCATGTCTGAATACTTTTTTTTATTATTTTTATTCCCAAGCGTTCATTCTTGATTCTCCTGCTCACGCCTTCCTACGCGTCCTATTTCCCTGAATTTCAGCCTGAAGGATTTTAACTTTACTTAGTATACTGCACCTTTAATTTTTGTTTTATTTTTTTATTTTTTTGTTTCAATTTTATAAATAAAACACTAACTAACAAGCCAAATTTGTAAAATTGCTCGCATATTTTCATCCAAGAATTACTAAGTTCAACCCCTAGAGCTGGCTCACACCGAAGTGGCAAGTGACAAGTAACGTGTAACGCGTACGTTCACCTCATAAGCGCAGTTCACAGCTCGGACTTACGACTTATGGCTTAAAACTTTAGAGCAGAGACTTAAGAGTAAGACAAAAAAAAAAAAAAAAAAAAAAAAAAAAAAAAAAAAAAAAAAGCCCCACCGCAAACAACAACCCCCCCAACCACAAAAAAAAAAAAAAACCCTTGTGGCGGATAGCGTTGAGCAGTTTAGGTCAACTAAATTTATAATATTAATTCATGTCTTAAGTAGTCATTACACCCGCTTTCATTCGCGTTTCTATCATATTCAAATTTCTGTCGCCACACATGTCAATCAAATCGTTCTATACAGTAAAAAGGCTCCGTCAGTGTTCGGGCAGTAAAAAGGTGCCGTTATTGGCAGTGTTGTTGTTCCTTTGCTGGCAGACCCAGAATAGGTATTTATATACTCTTACCTTATTTTTACCCGATATAATTTCCCCATTGAGATGCCAGCCGCGATAGTTGGTTTCGACCAACTTAGGTAAGGAAATTGTGTTGAGTGGAGAGTTCGCAGGGCTGTCTGTGAACTCTCCTTTTGAGATAGGGCGGCGTTTTTCGGATGTGATATGGTGGAATGGCTACGATCGTGGGTGCAGGTATTTCTAACAAGGAATTTTGCACAGTTTGCACATAATCTACCAACGCATTTGGTAGCTATTTTTAACTAAGGTATCAGGTCACATAAACCCTCGGTGGGCTGTCGTCAAAGGCAACCACCGTTTCGTAAAAAAATATCTTTTGTCAAAAAATTCGGTAAATTTCTTAAATATCAAATACTAAAACATAATTCAAAACACGGCCTCTAACTGAATTAAAAAATTAGTAATTTATTTTTGTTCTAAATTGTGTTTTCTTTTAACGGCTAAAAACACTAGCCTAGCGTCTCCCAAAACGCTTCCAAACAAAGTCTTTTTGTCTAACTCAGCTAACTCAAATTGCTCAAAATGCGCTGTAACAAATTTACTGCTCTTTTGCTCGCCGCAGCGCGGTCTGTTGCGTTTGTGTAATTAAGCGTAAATAAACATATAGTGTAATTTTTGTATAAACCACTTATCACCGTATTAAATCAGTCTGTCAAAGCAGCATTCACCAATAAATTACATCAGTTCAAGTATAACACGCATTAGTTTAAATATAACCAAAAATCACACCTAAAACATAGTCAAACAGATCCCACACGACACAGAATACCACGGTGTTTCTTCCAATCGCCAATACCTCTTATTTTCCTACTACTGTATTCCCACACCACCGTGTCCCGACTTGACCCCCCGGTCAAGAGGGTGTGTCGTGTGTCCCCTCACTACGCAAGCACAACCACTAAGGTCTGATTATAAAAATCGTGCAAACTTCTTTGTTATATAATAACCGACTGAGCCAAAATAAAAGGGAACGTACTGTATAAAGTGTGCTGTTAAATACGATAAGGAATCCGTGTGTACCGGGCCGCAGGATCATCAACTTACCGGCTTGACCCCTGTTTGGCCCGCTACATATTGGAGCCGATAACTAAAGAATTTAGGTATTTCATACCTCCGTGGTGCTCTAAACCTGTTCTTTAGTTGTCCGGGTTCCTTGTTGCATTTAATTTTTTTCTTTTTTGTGTATTTTTTCCATAAAAATTCGTTTTTTAAACGCTGACTTGAGGTGATCCTTGCATATAGGTTATTTATTGTGTATTATTGTGTTATATTTATATATTGTGTATTCCCCTCCGTAGGTACCCCCCCAGAGTTAATTTGAGGCAAGGGTCACAACCGTATAAATTTTTGATTACCAATAAAAATAAAAATATTATCTTAAAATGACCGAACGGACACCGCCACCTCATTTAAAGACCTCAGTTCAAAGTCAAGGCCTCAGCTCACAAAGAGGTTCGGTGGGTGATCCGAATATTCAACAGTCAGCAGGTAGGGAGGACATAAATATAAATGTTTTAGGCATTTCAGCTGATCCAGTAACTTTTGGTGTGCCAAGTACATCAGGAGTTAACCCAGTGGGACCGCGGGCAATGCTAAGCAATACCGCTTTACAACCCACTGGTTTGAATAAGGGGGAAAATCCGTTATCCGATCGGGTGACCGACCCTCCTACCTCAGCTATTACTGATGCCAGACGCAAGACAAAGCTTTCAAAGACGTCCATATCCGACGAGAAAGACAAGCAGCGACAGCTAGCTAAAGCCAAGGAGCGCGAGGATCGGGCCAAGCGTCGTCAACTTCGACGGGAATCGTCTCTGAGGAACGGTCGGTCCACTCGGATAGCCACTAAAAATGGGCAAACCGACTCGCCAGGAGACCTCGTAGGGTTAAATATATTCGGTAACCAAGGGGGTAATGTTAACCGAGAAGAAGAAGAAGGCGAGGTCTTCTCTGCGAACGGTGCGCCCCAGGAAAATGAAGGGTCGTCTCAGACTGTTAAAACAGTCAAAAATCGTAAAAAAGTTCAAAAAGGTCAGTTTTCGACTACAGAATCCTCAGAGGATTCTGATGATTCTCAACCTCCTTCCAGGCAGGTGGGGGAAGTGGGGAACTCCCAGTCCCGAGGGAACCCCCAACCAATCCTTAAACTTGAAAATCTCGAAGAACAAGTAGCTAAATTGGCACAGGTTATGGGCAATGCCATAACCCTAATTTCTAAAAATGAGGAACGACTCCAAAAAATTGAGCAGACGCAGCAGGATGTTGCGGGGATGGGTAGTGGTGCGCGGGGTTATCCGTGTGCTCCTATCCACCCTAAAGCATCGGCTGAGCCTGTCTCTAATTTTCAAATGGAACCCACCATGCGACCCAATAATCAATATTTTTCGTGCGATCAAAATTCAGCAGTGCCACCTTTTTCACAACAAAAGAAAATTCGGTACATGAAATACGATTTTGCCAAACTCTTCTCTCCCTCCGTCAAAAAATTCAGTGGTGAGAAAAACACCATGGCTTTCGGAGCCTGGTTAAAGGAATTCCAGTCCATAATGGAATCAGGAGGTGTACCATGGGAAGACCGGGCCCTCTACATAGGTTATAGCCTTGAAGGTCTCGCTAAGCAAACGTACGATAATCTAGAAGCATACATACGCGACGACTATAGCCTAGTCCTTGAACAGTTGCAGGAAAATTTTGAAGACTTAACGGATACTGTTGCTGATCAGCTGCACACCAGAGTTCAGGCCGAAAATGAGACAGTAGAACAGTTTGCAGTTCAAATTTGTAAGCTTGTCAATGCAGCTTATCCTGCGGAAGCATACTCGCCTGTTCAGCGTGATGAAAACCGCATTCGTTACTTTTGGAATGGTCTAAAACCCGATATTAAGCGTGAGCTAGGCATGGTAGATCGTCCAACTAAATATGTACAAGCTGTCCGCAAAGCAAGTAAAGCTGAGGATTTGATTAAGGCGGATTTCAATAAAAAATCTCTTGTGGCGTATTCCACACCGGCAACTCCTTCTCCACGTGGTGGGGGAGGTTTCTCCAGCACTAGCCAAGTAGTAATTAATTCCTCTAGAAATGTTCCTGATAGACAGTGGGCACCGGACGGCCGACCTATTTGCGATTATTGCGGTCGTATTGGTCATACAAGTCGTTTTTGTTGGTATAAACCAGAGAATAATAGAGGTAATTATCGAGGAGCTCAAATGTCATCTAATTGGAGTTCAGACAATAATAATAACAATATAGGGTTTAATAACGTGAGACAACAAAATTATCAAAACCAACCTAATTTTCAGCAAAATCAAAATAACTTTCCACAAAACGTCACTCCTCAACAAGGTAATTTTTACCATCAAAATTTTAATAATTCTACAAACAGTAGTTATACACCGCATGTAATTCAGCCAAACATGGGAAACGGTAATTACCAAATTGTGCAACAAGGTCCTTCAAATCAGATAGCAGCTATCGCACGACCCAGTAATATGGGGAGTCCGAGCGTTGCTACAGCAGCAGTAGAACCTTGGATTCCACCTGCGGTCGGGTCGGTTGGACCGGATTTTCTTCGAGAGGAGAGAGACCAATATGGTGCCTCTCTATTTCGGGGAGAAGCACCGCCCGTAAACGACCAAAGAGGGAATCCACCTAAAGCACCAAAAATCATTGAACCAAACGGCGCAGATGAACCAATAACCCTTAGTTCTCCCTATTTGAAGTCAGTGTCTACAAATCCATATATTCAGGATATGTGGAAAATAACAACCACCGCGGGAAAAACAAGCGATATAAAATCAGTGGAAGTAGTAAATTCTAAACAAAATCAGAACAAGGAACTGGACCTTGACTTTATGAATACTTTATCTGACGCTATTCATTGCGATACAGGGCGTGTTGGCGATGAACATTCCCGGGGCATGGACCAACCCGGATCATCGACCCGGGGTGAAGAGATGCCCCTGGCGAATGTTTCGTCTCCCACCGACAGAACCTTAATATGGGATGATAAGGTCGTTATTCGCCCCTCACTGCCCTATTCCCCCTCTCACGGAGAGGCCAATCCGTCTGTACCCTCTGTAAACCAACCAAGCGTCAATCAAATTCCCCAGAATGCCAATAATGAACCAGAATTTGATATATATGACCCTACCCAGGAACCAAAGCAGGTCCAAACAAACATGGAATTTGGAACCAACTCGTTCATTCTTGGAACTGCCTCAGACAACGATACTTCTTTGCTCATTAAAGAACAGCAGTCTGATCCTCAATTTCGGGACATTTATAAATACCTAAAGCTTCAGACACTTCCCAAATCAAAAATGAATCAAAGGAAAATTCTCCGCTGGTCTAAAAACTATTTCTTACAGGATGGAGTCCTTATGCACTCCTTAAGTCAAAAACGTCGTCGTAGTCCACAGTTTGTTGGCCAAATCGTCTTACCTCAAGGACAACGTCGTTTAGAAGCCTTGCGTTCTGCACACGATGATATTCTATCTGCTCATCTTGGTACTCATCGTACATTAGCAAATCTGGTTATACGATTTTTCTGGCCCAATATGAGTGACGATGTAAAGAAATACGTAAAATCTTGTGACGTCTGTCAAAAACGCAAATCGGATACCCAGGCGGCTCGACCGGAGATGGTGCCTATTACAGTAGGTAACATTTTTGATCGCATCGCTATGGATATCCTAGGTCCATTAACGCAAACGGAAAGAGGAAATAAATATATCCTAGTCGTCACTGAGTATTTAACACGCTACGCTATGTGTTTTGCATTGCCGGATCAGAAAGCCGAAACAATAGTTCGCGTCCTCCTTGAAAAAATAGTCACTGTCCACGGTTGTCCTTTGGAGATTCTTACCGACCAAGGTACTAATTTCCAGAGTCAACTATTAGCTCAGTTGTGCGACATTATCGACACAAAGAAAATTTTCACGACTGCATACCACCCACAAACAAATGGGCTTACTGAACGATTTAATCGTACATTGACAGCAATGCTTACTCCCTATGTCAACGAGCATCATGATGACTGGGACTTTGCACTACCGTTTGTAACGAGTGCTTACAATCGATCACCACAAGAATCTATTGGTGAAAGTCCTTTTTATCTGATGTTCGGCCGTGACATGCGGGTACCCATTGATGTGAAGTATGAGTTGGCTCGCTCACCATATGTTGACTATGAAGACAATTATCTGGACCATGCAAGAGTGGTTATGACCCAAGCTCGTGATCTTGTCAAACAAGTGTTACCAAAAGCACAAGAGCGTCAAAAACGTAATTACGATAAAAAAGTCCATTCTAAGCCCATCGTAATTGGTAGTTTAGTCCTTAAACATAATCCAGCCATTAAAGTTACAGAATGTGCCAAATTCGTTAGTCGATGGACAGGACCCTATAAGGTCTTGAAAATTGACTCAACGAAGGGCATAGCTCAAGTTACGCTCCTTTCTGACACCAATCAGAAAGTTGAATGGGTTAACTTGCAGCGGTTAAAACCCTATACACCCCGAAAACCCAATCCTACTCCCGAACGTCGTATACAACCTACAAGACAGTGCAAAACACAATCTAAACAGATAGCGTTCTGTGATCTATCACGTGTAGTTGCCAACACTCATCTTGAACCAAAATGCAAAATCGATTACCTTCAAAAGAGCGATAACAAGGGTGTGAACAGAAAAACTGAATTTAAAATACAGAATCCTGGAAACGAAAAATTGAAAGAAAATTCAGAAAAATCGAACTGTATACAATTGGAAAACCCTAAGGGTACGTCTAAAACCAAAAGGTCCAACAAAAATTGCTGTAACCACCTCATCAATCGCCAAAAAGGTTGCAATCAATGTGCTGAACTTCAAGTTCGTAAAATAATAACACCACTAAAATTCCCAAAAACAAGCCTTGAACCACATCTCAACTATCTACTACAATGGATGTGATCCTCAAAACATTTGAAAACGACAATGTAGACTTCTTAATGCTGTCAAACGCATACATTCTTTTGTTAAAATAATAATTACTCAAGTACATACATACCACATGCATTCAACACATTATTACACGCATATATCAAAATATTCAGTAACAGAAATAAAATCGCATAACCGCCTAAAACCGATGTGAAGAATGAGACGTGAAGGTTGGAATCTGTGTATGCAAACATGGAAAAGGTAAAATTTATTGAGTGAGGTTATTCCTGGGTCTGATCAGCCCATCTCAAAGGAATACAACTTAATGGGCCCTACCTTTAAAAAATGTTTTTAAAAAGCATACACCAAAATATGTAAAAAAGGTATAAAGGTTGAAAAGTATTAAAGAAAAGTGCACACGAAAAATTAACAAATATTACGTACAAAACAAGCGCGCTAGAGTGGTACTGTCCAACCACACAGAAATTGCGATATAATAAAGATATAAATGTTGTATTGTTAATGAAATAAGTACGTTATGAATTGAAATTGAAGATATACATGGATCTTTAGGTTGTTAGGTTATTTTTTTCTCTTATTTGTTTTGAAATATTTTAAAATAACAGTGCAAAATTACACGACAGCATAACGTACTCGCACAACAAAACAAAACCTTACACTACTTGTCGTACCAATAACTTGGGAAAACTTTAAATTAAACGGTTATTGCAATTTTTGTTTGCAACGTCATACAGGTTAAAAGCCATTTTTGCAAATCCTTTGGCTAACAGTGTTACTGTTTCGTACTCAGTATATATTTGTTTGTAACCACTGTACTCCTTTATAATGTGTGTTAATTGTAACTCTAATTAATTAATTGTTACTATTTAAAAAAATCTTTAGTATTTCATTTTCCTTATATTTGTTTAGTACCTTTAATTACTATTCCTTTAGTCAGTTTTTTCGTAATTTTCTTACTTAGGTTCTTTCTCCTAACATTTATTTGTGTTTGTACATATTCGTACTTAATATAATTTTGTCAAAATGTGTAAATAAGTAGTATGTATGTTATTGGTACGGGTACAGTAGCGAAGGCAATCCTTGAATTTTTTATTTATTCTGGCTTTAATTTAGTCAACCCCTTGTTTCATATGGGACAACTGCCGCCAGGTCGTCATTGCGGACAACCTCTGTGTACTCATTCGCACTGTCTTCCGTTGCTCCAAGTTGCTCCGTCGGCCAACACTATTCCCAATCTTGCAGCGTCTGCGGAAGAGTCCACCCAGGTGGAGGCCACGACCTCTCAGGTCTCTGCGAATACAGCGAGTTTTTCCCAGGACCCTCAACAGAGTCGCGTTCAGATGATACGCCAGATCGCGACTGATCCGGCAGAGGAAGAGATGGACGCTGGACCCTCTTACGATGCCGACGATGATGATAGCGAAGCAGGGTCCCCCAAACCTATGGACGAACAGTAAATTAATTTCTCTTCCCTCTGTCGTCACAAACACTCATCTCTGCAATATTCGCTACAAACACTATTCTTCCGCTATACTCGCTTATTCACAAACACTAGTCTATATTCGCTCCTCGTCATTTACAAACATTTTTAAGAAGAACAATAATTTTTCAAGTGATACAGACTTTTAATTTTGCTCAAGCTAACCGCCACCGCTACCTCTGATATTTACCGATGATTTCGCTTACTGATTACGTGTATTTTTTACTTGTCATATCTGTATTTTTGTACCTTTATTACCGTATTGTGATACCGTATACCGTGTACTTCTACTAGTTTTGTGTCTTTGTAATTGTTACTCGTAATTTTTGCTATTGTGTATGTGTATGTGTTATTTTTGTGTGTGTATATTTAGTTTAGAGGCAAGAAATTTACCCAAGGTGGTTAGCCGCTAACTGCTACCGCCTCGTCATTATAAAACAGGGTTTTTCTTTCATAGGTAAGGTGCTCCGCTAGAAACTGCACTTCTTGCCACAGTCGGTATGCGTCGCTTAGCTGGGGACAGCTACGGACTGGTGGGGGAGGTGTGGCGGATAGC
Organism: Microlaimidae sp. YZB2_3; assembly: GCA_030248175.1. Classification (NCBI taxonomy): domain Eukaryota; kingdom Metazoa; phylum Nematoda; class Chromadorea; order Desmodorida; family Microlaimidae; species Microlaimidae sp. YZB2_3. The sequence goes on from JASAMX010005338.1 coordinate 22,151, forward strand.
GTTGAGCAGTTTAGGTCAACTAAATTTATAATATTAATTCATGTCTTAAGTAGTCATTACACCCGCTTTCATTCGCGTTTCTATCATATTCAAATTTCTGTCGCCACACATGTCAATCAAATCGTTCTATACAGTAAAAAGGCTCCGTCAGTGTTCGGGCAGTAAAAAGGTGCCGTTATTGGCAGTGTTGTTGTTCCTTTGCTGGCAGACCCAGAATAGGTATTTATATATTCTTACCTTATTTTTATCTGATATAATTTCCCCATTGAGATGCCAGCCGCGATAGTTGGTTTCGACCAACTTAAGTAGGGAAATTGTGTTGAGTGGAGAGTTCGCAGGGCTGTCTGTGAACTCTCCTTTTGAGATAGGGCGGCGTTTTTCGGATGTGATATGGTGGAATGGCTACGATCGTGGGTGCAGGTATTTCTAACAAGGAATTTTGCACAGTTTGCACATAATCTACCAACGCATTTGGTAGCTATTTTTAACTAAGGTATCAGGTCACATAAACCCTCGGTGGGCTGTCGTCAAAGGCAACCACCGTTTCGTAAAAAAATATCTTTTGTCAAAAAATTCGGTAAATTTCTTAAATATCAAATACTAAAACATAATTCAAAACACGGCCTCTAACTGAATTAAAAAATTAGTAATTTATTTTTGTTCTAAATTGTGTTTTCTTTTAACGGCTAAAAACACTAGCCTAGCGTCTCCCAAAACGCTTCCAAACAAAGTCTTTTTGTCTAACTCAGCTAACTCAAATTGCTCAAAATGCGCTGTAACAAATTTACTGCTCTTTTGCTCGCCGCAGCGCGGTCTGTTGCGTTTGTGTAATTAAGCGTAAATAAACATATAGTGTAATTTTTGTATAAACCACTTATCACCGTATTAAATCAGTCTGTCAAAGCAGCATTCACCAATAAATTACATCAGTTCAAGTATAACACGCATTAGTTAAATATAACCAAAAATCACACCTAAAACATAGTCAAACAGATCCCACACGACACAGAATACCACGGTGTTTCTTCCAATCGCCAATACCTCTTATTTTCCTACTACTGTATTCCCACACCACCGTGTCCCGACTTGACCCCCCGGTCAAGAGGGTGTGTCGTGTGTCCCCTCACTACGCAAGCACAACCACTAAGGTCTGATTATAAAAATCGTGCAAACTTCTTTGTTGTATAGTAACCGACTGAGCCAAAATAAAAGGGAACGTACTGTATAAAGTGTGCTGTTAAATACGATAAGGAATCCGTGTGTACCGGGCCGCAGGATCATCAACTTACCGGCTTGACCCCTGTTTGGCCCGCTACAATAGTTCCATTTTTACTTTTAACAAAAACAAAATAATGACCAGGGGTTTTTTAGGTCGTTGAATTTGAATATGAGCTCTGTTTGTCAATTTTATATTCCAGATCTCCAAAGGAGGAGGTTGGGTGCCCTATAGGGAGCCTCACTAAAATAGCCATAATCTTACTTTTAACCAACCACCAAACAAACCAAAATATATTGTCATCACAACTAGAGTCTGAAAAACTCTTATGTGCTAGATTTTTGTTTGTTTTTTTTTTGGTGTAAAACAAGATTATAATCAAGAGTAAAGATGAGTGGGTAAAACCCCCTTTCACTGAGGTAACCACCTTCCTTTGAGTTTTCAAATTATAAAATCGACAAATGGAGCTTATATTTAATTTCAGGGCCCAAAAAACCCACGGTTATTATTTTTTTGTTGTCAAAGATAAAAAAGAACTATTCAAAAAGTGAGGTTTTCCCCCCTCCAATGGGTAACCCCCTTCAGAATTCTGGATTTTAAAATTAAAAAATTGATATCATATTTAAAATTAGGGTCTTTAAAAAACTTCAGGTCATGATTTTGTTGTTATTGAAAGTAAAATGGAAACTATTCAGAAAGTGAGGTCCCCCAATAAGATAACCCCTTTCCTCCTTTGGATTTTCAGAATATAAATTCGAAAGACAGAGTTTATATTCAAATTCAGTGTTTAAAAAACACTTGATCATTATTTTGTAGTTAGGTTTAAGTAAAATCGCAACTATTCAGACACTGAGGCTTGCACCCCCCATGGTGTAAATCCCCAAGTCCTCCCGTGTTGGAGTTCTGAATTATAAAATTGATAAACAGAGTATATATTCAAATTAAGGGCCCCACAAACATTTGATTATTATTTTGTGCTTAGGTTAAAGCAAAATCAGAAGTAATCAGAGCTTGAGCTCCCCCCCCACAATGGAGTAACTCCCCTTTTTGGAAATCTGGATTATAAAATTGACAAACGAACTTCATATTCAAAATTAGAGCACCCAAAAAATCCTGGTCACTATTTTATTGTTGTTAAAAGTAAAATTGTAACTATTCAAAAAGTGAAGCTTGCCCTCCCCCTGCAGTAAGGTAACCCCCCATTTGTAGATTTTGGTTTTAAAATTGACAAACAAAGTAGATTATTTTCAAATTTAGGCCCCAACAAACCGCTGATCATAATTTTTTGTTTGGGTTACAGTTAAATTGGTACTTTTCATACAGTGAGATTTGCCCCCATATGGGATGACCCCCCTTTAAGAAATCTTGATTATAAAATTTGACAAACGAAGTTCATATTAATAATTAGGGCCATAAAAAACCCCTGTTCATTTTGTGGTTGGTTAAAAGGAGTATTATGGCTAAAGTGACCCCCCAAATGGGGTAACCCACCCCCTTTTGGAGTTTTGGATTATTAAATTGACAAACGGAGTTCATATATAAAAATCAGGGCCATAAAAAACCCTGTTCATTCTTTGTGGCTAGTTAAAAAATGATTTGTGGCTATTTATAAAGTGAGCCCCCCCCCCCAAAAAAAATGGAGTAATCCCCCATTTTTGGAGTTCTGGATTAAATAACCGACAAATGGAGTTCATATTCAAAATCAGGGACATTAAAACTCCCTGTTCATTTTTTGTGGTTGGTTAAAAGAAGGATTGCGGGTATTTGGTGTTTTTCAACTGTATGGCTGGTATAATAAATACACTAGCTGGTAGAGTTGTGTGAATTATGCATTATCGCGGGCTAAAAAGTTCGCGCGCTGAAAATTGGTAACTGAGCTGCCATTTATATTGATAGCCATGCAAAGATTAAACATTTTTGTACTATAAAACATTGTTTAAAGATGTAAATGTAATCCCAATACTATTTAATTACATATAACTGCGTTAACGCCTTAGTTCCTAAATGGCGGTTTGGCGGCTATTTGGCGGCGCACATCCAACTACAACACCCAAAAAATTGCAGCGAAATTTTTCCAGAGAGGAGGTCGTTCTATAAATTTGGCTTTTTGCTTGTGAGCAAAAGCTGGATTACTTAAGTTTACAAAAATTAAAAGATACAAGAGATAAAACTAATACATGTAAGATTAAGTCCGTGAGTACTGTAAGTGAGTGAGAGTAAATACTTACAAAAGTGTTCTAAAATTATCCATGACTTGTACAATCTTCAAGCTAATTTTTTTTAAAATTTCAATCCACAAGTTGACCCGTGGTCATCCTTTAAAATTAATTGTTGAGAATAGTCAAATTAACTCAAGAAATTTTTTTTGTAAATAGTCTAGTTATACCTTGAAATAATTTACTGTCATTCAAGTAACCGGTGGATAATTGAAGTTTTTTTATGTCACTTTTTAATCTGACTCAAATAAGAGATCTTTCCAAGTCTTAGAGTCAATTTAGATAGCTACTTTTAGCATTTCTGTTTAATTTTTGTGGCTAAATAAGTGAATTTTTAATAAGTGAGTTTTTAAATGATAAATAAGTTTTTGTGGCCAATAAGTCGAAAATTTCATTTTGTTGAAATAAAATAAAGTAATATTCTATTCAATAGAATTGATTGATAGTGATGTTACCTGATCATAAATAAAATAAAGATTAAATTTCGATAATTTTTGTAAATATAAAAAGAAATTAAAGTATTTAAATTTCTAGTACATTTTAACTAAAATAATTGAGCAAATAGATAAATTTACGTAATTTTCAAAGATAAAATCAAGTTTTTTTGTAATTATAATAGAAAATAAATACACAAATCAATTAAACACATGAAAATTAGTACCTTGAGTCAACGCAATAAGTACTTCCGTTGTGAAAATCACATTCCATACTACTAGGGCATATTACTCCTTGACACTTTTGTGTCGCGACACAATTTTCGTCAGCTAAAATGTAAAAAATAGTTTTGCTTTTAAATCGCCAAATAAAATGGAACAAAAATTTAAAACCGCAAACTTTAAAATTTATTCTTATCGTACAAATTAATAGTCTAAATTGTATAAAATAGCTAGCTTCTCACTTCTGCAGACGAACTGCGGGCAAACTTCCTCGAAACAGACCGTCTTTATCGGGTGGCAGTATTGGCACTGGTCTACGTCGCAGTTGTGCCCTAAACAGGGGTCGACCACTTGACACCGCGGGATACCGTTGAAAACCCTGCATTCTGAGTCGGCCGGGCAATTCAATCGATCGCAGCCTTTAGAAGATAAGCACTCACGGTCTTCTAAAAGTATGGACGGTTTTAGGGAATCCGGAGATCCCTTTGAAAACTCGAAAAGTGCGCAATTGTTGGTCAAACACGAGAGCTCTCAAAGAACCTAATCTTATAGTAAAGAAAGACTGCGCAAGATGATGTGGTGTGGCTTAGATATTGCGTTTACAACAGCCCGTGCGTATTCGCTATTTGTTTTAGCACGTGTATATATGTTTTACTCCGGTATGGCCCGACTCGCTCCCGCCGACTCGCTCCCGGCCGACTCGCTCCCAGCCCAACTCGCTCCCAGCCCAACTCGCTCCCAGCCCAACTCGCTCCCAGCCCGACTCGCTCCCAGCCCAACTCGCTCCCAGCCCAACTCGCTCCCAGCCCAACTCGCTCCCAGCCCAACTCGCTCCCAGCCCGACTCGCTCCCAGCCCAACTCGCTCCCAGCCCGACTCGCTCCCAGCCCAACTCGCTCCCAGCCCGACTCGCTCCCAGCCCAACTCGCTCCCAGCCCGACTCGCTCCCAGCCCAACTCGCTCCCAGCCCGACTCGCTCCCAGCCCGACTCGCTCCCAGCCCGCTCCCGTTTAAAACTGTAAACGCTTTTTTTTGTTTGTCTAAAAACGAATATAAAAACGAAACTGGACGTAAGCCACTTCAATTTCAGTTTTAATTCGCACAATAAAAGGTAAATAATATTTTTCTTCTCTCATAAAGGTAAGACAGTAATGTAAAACTCCGTGACCATGTGAAAACAAGGAACTAAACACTCACTATTCATTGAATGAAGACACTTACAGAAAGAAAGAAAAAAATTCAACCTGCAATGTTTTTTTCTTGTTTTATTCACATAGCTCACTCGATTATATACCCTTTTCACAAGCGATGCGATTACATTTTTTACGCTGTGCACATTAAAATTAATTACATCAACGAACAGGGCATAGCATGTTCTGTTATAAAGATGAATAACTTCATCATACGTTAACATTTTATTTTGCGGTTATGTGCTATATTATAAAAACAAAATGTTGGGCGCCGCCGCTCCACGATCGCAATACAAAAATAAAATATAAACAAATAAATAAAATAAACAAACTGTATTTAAACTGTTATCAACGGTCCGTGATACATCTTGAAGAATGTTTGAACGTATCGCAAACATATATTTGGAAAAATTTTAAATTTTTTGGAAAAATTTTTTTGACAGTGTGGGTCCGCATTAAATGATATTTTTATCACGTCTGGTATCAAAAACTAGGCAAATATTTATTTTATCTTAATCTATAACTCAAGCTCTATCCGGTGGTGTGTTTATTTTATTTCTAAAACTTCTCTACAAAAACCCGCTTTCATCGCTAATTAATTTCGGATTTATATTTTATTTTTCCAAGTGCGGTCGTGGCGCGGCGGCGCCGATTTTGTTTTTATAATATAGCACATAACCATTAAATATAGTAAATGTTAACGCTTATGATGAAGCTATTCATTTCAGAACAGAACATGCTATGCCCTGTTCGTTGCATGTAATTTATTTTAAATGTGCACAGCGTAAAAAATCTGTAAGTCTCATGGCATCCGTTCCAATCGCATCCTCTTATCGCATCCTCATAGCTTTTTGCTAAAGGGGTATATATACATATCACGTCGTCTTTTTCTTTTTATCAGAAAAAACATTATGCTTTTGTAAAATCATTCTTGATAATGCTAAATTGCAATTGGTAAAATTAAAAAGTGGCTGTACTGTGTACCTGCCTTTTACTCTACATAAAGAAAGACGTGAGCGACGTGATATACCAGTTATGCTATTCCATTGCAACTTTTTTGTTTCGTTCATTATACTCGTGAACAGGCCATCTGCTAGAAACAGGGCGGTCGACCGCACTGGCGGCTGGACCGACACTCCTTATGAAGTGCGTGAACGACTTTTTAAACAAAATATAATACAATGATTTTCATGGTTTTTTTCTTCTGCGGTCAGGTGTTTTTACAGATCGGTAATCGTAGTTTATATAAAACTTCAGTAAACACATTTAAAAGTAAGCCGCTCATCGTTTTTCAAATCAAGTTTAGTAAGAGTCTTTGAAACTAAAGCCGCCCAAATCGACCAAATGATCACATCATTAGGTCGCGGAATTATTGCCGTCGATTTTTTTCCGGACATCGAAAGAACACTTTCAACAAACAAGGAAGGAAGCAGCGTTAACTAAATAAGACTTTTACTTTCGAGAATATAAAAATCAAACGGTCTAGGAGCAGCCGCACTGAAAAGCTATTTAAAATTTAAAAAAAACTAGTTAGATTTTTGAAAAACAACACAATCATATACATAACAACCCCATATCTTCTGAATTCTAACTGATTATGTAGCTTACCCTTTTTTTAATTCTACCCACCACACAGTAAAGAAAGAAAACCCTAACTGAGTGTATGTAAAATTCGTATGTAAATATGAGCTAGGCCTTAAAGTAAGACATTTTGAGAAGGCCAGCCTACTTAAATAGTTTTTCTATTGACTGATTGCACCTAAACCTACGCACTAACAAAGTATTGCGGGGTTTCCGACACGACGACCTCACTCAGCATGTACTGTGGTCGTTCGTGGTTGTAGCCTGGCTACTCTCCGCTATACTTTCTGTAAATTCATGTGTCTTATTTTAGTACAATTGAGTCGATAGTATTGCCGAGTTTCGTGGGAGCGCCCGTTTCATTTTTGTAAAACCTACCGAAACATAAAAATCGTTCGTGAAACGCTAATAATAATTTTAGCGTTTATAAGTTAACTTGCGGTATTCTGTTGGATTTTTTTTCATATATATTTTTGATGTATATTTTTGCCAATTTATGTGTTCTGGTGATGAAAACACATACTGTTTCCGACTGATAAGACACACTATTCCAAACCAACAGAGAATCTGGCCCCCAAATTGTTTTCTTCTACACTCAACCGATTAAAAATTTTTCTACGCATCTTTACTGTGCGATAAAACATAATAATGTCTAATAATACACTGCATCACGCATTGCATCAAATCCATCTTCCTTTTGTTATATAATTTTGTGTCATATATACATTTTTTACTAAACCCAACGGCACTGTAGAAGCGACAGAGTGGTCGTGCCAGCCGCACGGCACGCAGAAAAATTATAAAGAAAATAAAAAAAACAATAACAGAAATACGCACGGTATTCTTATTATTTTTATTTTAACCATTTCAATAATTTGGAAATAAATTTAAAATAAACCGCTGGCATTAATCCAACAACAATCAGTATTTAAGTAATGACGCTTTCTGATGGCATTCGAGTTTAAACTAATAATCTGTTATAAAAATGCGTTTACAGTTTTAGCCGGGAGCGAGTCGGGCTGGGAGCGAGTTGGGCTGGGAGCGAGTCGGGCTGGGAGCGAGTAGGGCTGGGGAGCGAGTTGGGCTGGGAGCTAGTCGGGCTGGGAGCGAGTTGGGCTGGTAGCGAGTCGGGCTGGGCTCGAGCCGGGCTGGGAGCGAGTCGGGCTGGGAGCGAGTTGGGCTGGGAGCGAGTCGGGCTGGGAGCGAGTCGGGCTGGGAGCGAGTCGGGCTGGGAGCGAGTTGGGCTGGGAGCGAGTTGGGCTGGGAGCGAGTTGGGCTGGGAGCGAGTTGGGTTGGGAGCGAGTCGGCCGGGAGCGAGTCGGCGGGAGCGAGTCGTGGGCAACCCGTTTTATTCATATGATCACTTTTGACTTTTATCACCGTTTTGACTTTTATTATCTCCTGAATCCTATGTAAGTTTTTTTTTGAAATATTTTTTCCATCGAAAGTGATTTATGGCGAAGTATTTAGTTCCTTCAAAGCATTTTATTTACTTTGTTTTTATGTTATTTCGAAATGTTTTATTTTTTACTTATTTTATTCTATTTTGATGTTCAAAAGGTAAAAAAATTGGCATGAATTTCCAAAAAAAAATTTAGACCTCCCTTTTAATCAAACAATTTTATATAAATTTGTAATATTTTTAGTGTTTAATTTAAATAAAATGGTATTCCCCAAGGTGCAATCATTAAAGAATATTAAAATGTAAAAAAATTATTATTTATATTTTATTATTTAGAAAATATTGCTATAAATTTTGCTCCAGGACCTACTCACTTTTTCAAAATAAATTGGAAATTGGGGCTCGGAGGTGTGTTTAAACTATGACCTTTCTCTTGAACTATCACTGTGGTTCGAGCCCGGTCCAAGCACTAATTATTAATTTATTTAATTTGAAAAAATGGGTTTTTAAGCAAAATCTATAGGCTTTACTACTGTACAGAAATATTTGCTGAATAATAAAATGCAAAATCAAAACTGCTATTAAATTCTTCTTTTTTAATTTATGTAATAAATTATTATTTTTTGAATATTTTTTAAAAGTTTGACAGCCAAGAGCATTCTTAATGAAAAATAAAAAAGAGAAACAAATTAAAAACAGTGTTTTTATAAGTGTTTTTAAAATCATAAAAAGTCCGAACCTGGATTACTGTTAACAACTTGTGTTTAAAAGTAACAATATTTGGGGTTTGTTTACTTTTGATTTTTAATTAATAACAATCCATCTCAGGTGATATGAAAAAAATGTACTACACGACAAACTAATTTCGTACGGTTTTGCTGGACTAATATTAATAAAACTGTAAATAAAAACTACAAATACATATTGCCCCGATCCCTGATGACACGAAATATAGCCGCCGTTCTTTGCGCTATGTGCAAGCAATCGATAACAATTTGGTTTCGTAAAACGTGCTTTTTGAAAACACCGTTGCATTTTAAGTTTTTGAACCGACTGTAAATAATTTTGAAAAGCTAAAAGTCCAAATACACGGCTCTTTACTGCATTCAAGATAACTGGAACCTTTTGATCCTTTTTTTAATGAAATAATTTTTATTATAATTTTTTTCTCTGAGCTCGCAAATTTTCGCCGCGCATTACTTTGAATTACACATAAAATTTTTTTATAAACCTTTTTTTTAAATTTTATTTATAAATTTATAAACACTTAATTTAATAAATTTATAAAAAACCATTACAATACAATCGGTTACAGAGTATTGAATTTATTAAATGAATTTTTCCAATTTTAATTTAGTTTCACTTGTAGCTAAAGTCTTCTAGGCTGAAAATAAGGGCGTAACCGCTCGCCGCCAGGAAGAAATAAACAATAAACCCGTGAGCAAGAAAAGTTGAAAAAAGTTTTCAGCGGTTATGTAACCAATTATTATTTAGTTGCGTCATGTGTTTCTCTGCACGTGATATTTTCTCAAAGAACGAGTGGTTACTTTACCACTCATCTATTTTCACCCTGATAGAATTTATCTTTAATTTAATAAATTTCTAAAAACCATTACAATACACTCGGTTATAGCCCTTTTTTAACCGCAAAATACCGTTGATTATTTATTGTCTTGTCAGTAATGAACTGTTATGCATCTAGAGAATTTTTTTAAAAGTCTGCAAATTAATCTCAACCGTTTTTTCCATTAAGCCCTTTTATGATAACGCTATTTTTATGGTTCAGTGTTGTATTTAATAATATAAAAACTTTGTAAAAATGTGTTAATAAACTGACTTTCGCAAAAAGCAACTGACCCGGAACGACGGCATTTTTCACATTCGCCACAATTAAGATTTCCACAAGATTCTGAACCTTCTGTATTTTGTTTCACACAAACCGCCCTAATGTTTGTGTTTAGCATTAGCTAAATTATACAATATTTTATCAAGTTTTTAGGTTGT